>AFRA01000026.1:0-95107 GCA_000223055.1 Claviceps fusiformis PRL 1980
GTTTTAAGGATAGTAAAAGATGCTAAAATTCCTTTATTATTATTTTACTTAGTGTTTATTATAACTTATAAAGTATTTATTAGAAAGTTAGAATATATCTCCTAACTAGCTAACTATTTTTTAAATTTAATTTATTTATTTTAATTCTTTTATTTAAATAAACTAGATTTAATTATTAAGGCCTAGAAGCTTCCCCTAAACTATTTTTATTAGTTATTTTAGTATTAATAGCTACTTAAGTATTATTTATTTTATTTTTTATTACTTTTTTTATATATAAATAGTAATATTTTATTATTTCCCTAGCATTATAAATAAGTAATAGTTTAGAACACTATCTATATAGTAGGATTAGATTATTCTACCTAAAGCTACTAATATAGTTTGCTATTGTATATTAGTTTATCTAATTAAATATAGCATTTAAATAATAACTATTAGAAATAATGGAGGTGGGTGCTATAGAGCACAGCTTACTAAGGTAGTGGGCTTAGTGAGCGTGCACGTACAGATCCACTGCTCTATAGAGCAGAGCACTGCAGCAAGCTGTAGTCCACTATATCTTACGTAAAATGGAAGCTTTTGCGTTGCTTTTAGCACTATTTAATTCGCTAAAGAATTTATAATAATAATATCTAATAAATTATATCTAATATCTGACTTTGTAGGTGTGCGCAGCTGGTAAGAGTGATTCTGACAGTCTGTACGGTTAGCGGCTGTGAGGGGGTTTTTCACTTTCTTCCCTTATATACCCACTGACCTTATTAGTGGATCCTAGTTGCTAGCTAGGCTTTATAAGCCACTTTCTATTTTCTATAAAATTTATTTATATAGGAAAACAAAAAAATAGACTTATGGCTATATAAATTAGCTGCTAACATGCTTGCAATCGGTTAACTTAGTAAAAATCAATACATAACACTAAAAAACTAATTTTTAGATATATATATAGAAAGAAAGCCTAGAATTTAGTAATAAAGAATCTAGTCTTAAGACTTTTTATAAATTCCTTCTTATTAAGAAAAACAGTAAAAAATATACATTATAGGGTAGCTACCTTCCCTAACTAAGCAGCCATTAGCTAGCTTAGTCACATCCTTTAATCCGTTTCTCTATATCTTTGCTAGTTGCCTTACAAATCTAAACCAAAGACTAGGCCCACCTTATAGCTATTAGTCTAACTGCATAGCTATTAGAATAAGCAAAAAAGGTTGAAAAGTAAGGATTTGTGGGGACCCTGCAGCTGCGAGCCCACACACGTGACCTTTGGTCGGAATTCCGTGGTTGTGCCGCCCGCGCGCGCGTATGCTTGCTGGCTTGCACTGGCTTACAAAGCCCCCTATAAAGTGCTTCTATCAGCGCTATAATTATAGCACTAATAGTGAGGAATCCCCTATAAATAACCCTGTTATTTTTAACAATAACTATTCTTATTTCCTATAAAATAAGCTATAAAACCTTCAGAATTTTAAGTTTCTAAATCCTATCTCCTATCTTGCTTTATTTAAGCAATATTTTATATTTACTAATCTTTTTATTAATTATACTTATTTAAAGGATATTTATCTTTATATAAATAATTATAGCCTATATAGCCTTATTTATTATAAAAGAAGCACTAAAAGTAATTTAAATCTTTATATTTATTTTATAATACTTTATTAGTATTAAAGAATAATTACCCTAGTCCTTCTTTAGTATTATAATTATTTCTACTATATTAACTATATAGATATAAGTTATTTAAGGCCTATATATAAAATACTTTAAATTAATAAATAAGTTCTACTATCTCTTTATTTTATTTAGCTTATTATTTTATTAATCTTTTTTCTTACTTCTCTTATCTTTTAAGTATTATTTAAATAGAATTCTCTAGTATATCTAAGATATTATTATATAGATATATTAATTTCTCTTTTATAGAGTTTTAATAATTCTATAGAATTAGCTTAATATTTAATAGAGTTAAATTCTTATTTACTATATAACTTATTTATTTTTTTAAAGTAAATAAATAATCTAATACTCTCTCCTATAATTTAAGGTTAATATTACTATTTACTATATAGTAAATAAAGTTTATAAGAAAAACTTATTTTATATTTTCTCTTACTTTAGAAGCTAATCTCTCTACTTATTTAATATAGGCATTTAAACTCTTACTTTATTTTTTTTTAAAATAATATACCTTTTATTTAAATATAATATTAGTATATAAATTTAGTTTTAAGAACTTATTAATAAATAATAGTATTAACCTACTTTATTTTCTATTTTTATAATTAAGGTTTTTAAACCATTAAAGTGCTTTCCCTCTTAATTCCTATAAGAAGTAGTATTATACTATTATATCTTAATAGGCTAGCACTCTAGCTAATACTAATATAATATTATAATAGTTAATATATTCCTAAGCTAGTTTATTCCTTAGAAATTTACTAAATAAAATACTTTTTATACTTATTTAAATTAGTAAAAATAATAAGTTTATACTAAATAATTATTTTAGTATAGGTTAACTAGGCTAAAAATAAATAAAATAGGAATAAGGTAATAAATTAAATTAAAACTTAGAATAACTAGATTAAATATAGGAATAAATCTTTAAAACTAATTTAGAAATTAAATTTAAAACTAGTAAAATAACTAGTAATAATTCTATTAATTTAAAATTTTAAAGTTTTAATATCTACCTATATCCCTAGTTAATATTTAATCCTTTATTATTCTAAGTATTATCTTCCTATATTAAAAAACTAAGTAAAGATTAATAAAGTAAAGCTAATAATTCTTTTTTAAATTATAATTCTAAACCTTTAAATTATTCTTTTAAAAACCTTTACTAATTTAATAATTCTTATAAAGTTAAAACTAAAGGTAGCCTTATTTAATAATTATTATTTTAAAAGTTTATAAAGTTATAATAATATTATTAAAAAAAGTAATAAATAAAAATATAAAGGTAAGGAATTTAAAATAAAAAAAGAAGAAATAATATATTAAGTTTAAATAAATTTACTAAACTTACTAAAAGAAAAAACTTAAAAAACTCCTAACTAAAAAATAAATTAATTAAGTATTTTAAACTTAACTAATAAAATAAAAGTTATTATCTTTTTATATATAATAATAGAATAAAAACTCTCTTCTTCTAACTTCTAAAAAATCCTAATAAAAGAAATAATACTAAATTCCCCTATTTAACTATTTTTATTCTTTTCTCTTATTTAGCTTATTCCTCTTACTTCTAGCCTTTTATTACACTAAGCTAATATATTATTAATAGTGTGTCCTACTATAATACATATAGTGTAAAAAGTTTAAATTTACACTGTGTGGATCCTATGCACCTAATCTTTGCTTACTTTTATGCTTAAAAGTAAATTAAAAAATAGGTTATCTATTAACTTAAATAGTCCTATATCTTATATATAAGGCTTAAGTTTTTAGAGCTCTACCCCACTCTAAAGGGGTCCTTATAAGCCCTAAGTCCATTACTATATCTAGATATATCTAGCTTATCCTCTTAACCCCCTTTTCTTCCTAGATATATTATATATTTCGCTATATACTAAGTTAGTATACCTACACTACTCTTTCCTAGCCTAGTTAATACTTAATTTTATAACTAATTTTTTTTTTTTTTTTTATCTTCTAATTTTATTTTTATATATATATTTACTATTATAGTGATTCCCTAGGATTATATAGTAGGCTTTATTATATATTATATCTTATTGCGGGTTGTGTCTTATCTTAATTTATGTTACTCTATAAAAGTTATCTTAGTTATTATATACATTAAATTTATAAGGTTAAAAATAGCGCCTTCTATTTTCTATTTTTAGTCTTTATATATATAATTCTAGCTTCTCTAAAGTTATCTAAATTATGCCTTTATTTAGATATATTACTTCTTTATTTTATTATAGTCTCTATTACTCTTTTAATTTAGCTTATCCTTACTATTCTACTAAGTTATAAAATTATAAATTCTAAGCTTTATTTTAGATATTTAGTTAGTTAAATAGGTTAACCTTAAAGGGCCTTAATTAAGGTTTATATCTAAGAATGTCCTTATTATATCCTTTTCCTATTATTTATTTTCTTTATTTACTAAGTCTTTACTAGCCTATTTATTTATTACTTATCTTACTATTTAATGTTATTTATTACTATATTTAACCTTTCTATTAATGTTTAATTTAAGGTATATATATAACTAAGTTCTTTATTATTCTATATAGCTTTTTATTCTATATTCTTACTACTAAACTATTAGCTAAACTCTTACTTACTAGGATTTAATTAATACTTTTATAAATAATATAAATATTAACTTAATTCTATAGTTTCTATATATAATTAATTTTTATAGTTTATATAAATATTAACTTAGTCCTATAGTTTCTATATATAGTTATAGTAATAAGCTCCTTAGTTCTTATCTTTAATTATAATTATTATAGTATCTCTTTTATGCTTTATTACTAAAAAGCTACCTAACTATAGAAAAGTATTAATAATTCTATATTATAAATTATATAATTTTATTTTTATTAATTAGAATAATAGATTTTTCTAAAAAAAGGGTCCTAGTCTTATTACTATAAGAGATAACTACTAGGATTATAGGATATAAGGAGGTTAATTAAGCTAAGTAGGGCTTAGTTAAAGCTACATAACAAATATGGTGTCCTCCCCACTTATTATTACCTAAGTCAAACTCCTTCCCAACACCCCGCTCTGCCAGCCCCTCCATCTTTTGTCGACGTCAATCAATTCATCACACGCACATCCATCCTTTGCACCTGCGCCGCCGTCCAGCATTGTCCGTCCGATCCGAGCTGTCCTTGTCTCTTGGCAGGACTTGCGCCTGCGTCTCTGGTGTCTGGTGTCTGTGTCTGGTGTCTGCTCTCCGTCATGGCTGAAGGACCCTCCGGACCGTCCATACCGATTGATTCGGATAAAGGTAGCTATTTCCACGTTGTGAGCGTTTTGCTTATGCTGGCTTGTTATTGATGGGAGGTAGATGAGAGGTGAAAATGGAGAAAAGAAGCCGAAGAAGAAAAGGAAATGGGAGAGATGATGAAGAAAGAAAAGAAGAAGAAGAAAGAAGGAAGAAGAAGAAGAAAAGAAAAGAAATAATAACAACAACAACTCATGCTAACAAACCACCTCAGTCTGGGTCACCCTCATCACCAACACGTCCTACCTCCCCGGCCTCCTCACCCTCGCCCACTCCCTCCGCGCCGTCCACACCAAATACCCCCTCCTGGCCCTCTACACCCCCTCGCTCCCCTCGTCCGCGCTCTCGGCCCTCTCGGCCCGCCAGATCCCCTCCCTGCCGGTCCCGTTCCTCAGTCCCCGGTCCGGGAAACGCTACGACCAGGACCCCCGTTTCGACGACTGCTGGACCAAGCTCGTCGTGTTCCAGCTCACGCAGTTTGCGCGCGTCGTCTGCCTCGACTCGGACATGGTGGTCCTGCGCAACATGGATGAGCTGATGGACCTGGAGCTTGATGACCCGGCCGAGCACGGCACCGGCGACATCTCCGGCAAGAGGCTCTTCGCCGCGTCCCACGCC
Source organism: Claviceps fusiformis PRL 1980 (assembly GCA_000223055.1). Lineage (NCBI taxonomy): Eukaryota > Fungi > Ascomycota > Sordariomycetes > Hypocreales > Clavicipitaceae > Claviceps > Claviceps fusiformis. Next base: position 5,591 of record AFRA01000026.1, read on the forward strand.
TGCGTGTGCAACCCCCTCCGCCGGGCGCACTACCCGCCCACATGGATCCCCTCCAACTGCGCCTTCACGGCCCAGCACGCGGACCCGTCCCTCGCGCAGACCCAGGGCCGCGATCCGGCCCTCACCCTCGGCGCCCTCAACAGCGGCCTGCTCGTCCTGAACCCCTCGCGCGTGCTCTTCGCCCAGATCCTGCAGCGCATGGACTCCCACGGCGAGCGGTACACCTTCCCCGACCAGGACCTGCTGGCGGACCTGTACGCCGGGCGCTGGGTCGCCCTGCCGTACGTGTACAATGCGCTCAAGACGATGCGCAGGGAGGGCGTCCACGCGCCCATCTGGCGGGACGAGAGCGTCAAGAACGTGCACTTTATCCTGAGTCCCAAGCCCTGGGACGAGCTGGACGAGGCGGGCGTGTGGGCTGGTGGTGACGAGACGCATCGGTGGTGGGTGGATGCGAATGCGAGGAGGATCAAGGAGGAGAGGGAATCGGGCTTGTTGGACGGAGTTGGGGGGGAAGGGGGGAAGTGAGTAGACCTCCTCCTTCGTGAACTACCAAGGGGGTCTACCGTGTACATGGAATCATGGCCGAGAATCACGTCATGGAAAGACACGGCTCATCTTTCTACCCGTGGACCTCCTTCGTGGACCAGGAATCGCGTCAAGAAAAGACACAAAGACAACATATTCCATACCCAGACACTGATACTTCTCTTCAAAGAGCGACACAAAAACGCCACACAACGGTATCGCTCCCCTCATCATGTCTATCAGCCGGGATCCCGGGTCCCGGGTCCTGGGCGTTTGTTCGTGCCCTATCTACTATGTACATATGAATCTAATCATGTAAATGCCACGGGCTCCACAATCTTGTTGGTACGGGTATACAAAAATAGAAATGTCGTGCATCTTGGCCGTCTCCTCCTCCTCGTCGAATGCTGCCGTCTTGCCATGTCCATAAAGAAAAACCAAAAAAAAAAAAAAAAAAAAAGGACGAAAAAAAATAGGGGAAAAAATAGGGAAGAAAAAAAAAAGTAGGTAGAAAACGCTCAATGCACAAAAGAACTCATTTGCCATCCTTTCAAAACACGTCTCCTATCGTCTGTACATATGCTTAATGTTTATATTTCTGCGACACAAGTTAGTCAGCAAGACTTCATTTTTTTTAAAAGGTAGTCGTAAACTCACCTCGCCTATGCGTCTCCTGTTGTCGTGATCCAGCGCATTCGTTGCTCCCATGAGCGTCTGCCCAATGGCCTTGGTGACCCCGACTGCCGGACGAAATATGATGGTCGGGGCCCGGTTCAACACCGCCTTGGCTGCGCCCACGGCCGACTGTGTGGACATGACCTCGCCCGGTACCGCAATGATGGCATCTCGAGCCAAGTTCACATCGCGAGCCAGTGACCTGAACCCACCGCGGATACCTTGCAGCACACCTGTCGGTTGATCCGCATACAGAGAAATCTGCTTCTTGTTCTCGGCATCCGAGTCGTCTCCGGCCTCCCGGGTGCTTCTCTCGGCTTGTCCGTTTTCCGTGAGCAATTCTTCCGCGCCCTGGAGAGCATACTGCGTCCCTACCGCGAGCTTCGCACCGAGCTTGACCAACTCTGTGCCTGTGGTGCGCGCAAATGCGACGGCTCCCTTGGAGATGCTTCGGATGATCCTCCCATCTTTCTGATACTCCCGCAAGGGGATCTCGACCAAGTCCCGGAAGCCGCTGCCGATATTGACCAGCGATCGTAGAGGCGCTAGTCCGGCGACAACACCGGGCAGCTGGTTCGTTCGGACGTCGGGCATCCAAATGTCATTCAGTGTCTTGCCTAGCCGATCGAAGCCCGCCACACCATAGATGATGACATGCCGCAGGACCATGCGGGACTCCTCGAGAACGATGAAATTCATAAATTCCGTCGTATGCCCGGATCGCAGACCACCGTAGTCGACTCGCTTGGGCTTGAAGTCCAGCTTGACCGGAATATCCATAATCTCGGCGCGTTGGAGAAAAGGGACGTCGCTAGGCGAAGCATGCGTCGGGACCCCCTCATCCTTGAACTCGAAGAATCGAGTGATGAAGTCTAACGCGTCCTGGTCCACGTGAAGCCGGAGCGGCAGCACAGTCGCTCGAACCACCATCTCCGATGCCGCTAGTTCAGGAATCGGCTTGACATTGAGCAGTTCGACATGGATCATGCTCGTGCCCATCTCGCGTCCTCCGTGGTCTTGGTCATAGGTTGCAAACTTCTTCCAGGTCGACGTAGGTACATGGTCGAAAATGTCCAAATGTTCCACTCGAGCGTCCATGCTACTGACTGTCTCGCCCGTTTCCGGCGGGAACACGACCAGGTCTGCGTTGACTCCCCTCAGCTCAAACGTGATCTTGTGGTGCGTGCTGCGGTTCAGACGAAGTCGCTTTCTGGGCCTGCCATGGCTGCGCCAAGCAGTCCGATTGGTATTCATGGTATTCATGGTCATGGTCGTGGTGACGACGGATTCTGTTTCTGTCGCGTGATCGTTGAGTCCCTCATTGATCGCGCGCGTCAGCTCCCGTGGATCGCGGTTCGACGGGATCCCAATGTAAATCGAATTGAATAGAAAATCTCCAATAGTCTCCTCATCCTCAATATCTTCTTCAAATGCCTGCATGCCCGCTCGTCGAGCCTGTCGCTCTGTGGCCTTGATCTCAACTTCTTCGACAGCTTTGGTGATGACGTCGCGCGTCTTGGTCCAATCATACCCGTCAAAGAGATTCCAGATCACATGTACGTCGCGCACCGATACCTTGAACGGACTCTGTTTGACCAGGTTGGGTGGTGCTCGGTCGTACGAATTCGCGTTCGAGTTCCACACCAGGGCCTTGTGCTCTTCAGATGCATTCTGGTCATAAAAATTGTCGTGAATGACCAGATCACTGGTGCTATCCGCCAGCTCGTTGTGATACTGGCTGAATCCTGTCAGCAGGACGCCTTCATTCGTATCTTCCATCAACGCCTCTTTCGACATGGTAATGCTCTTGGTTGCGTCGAACAACTCCTCTCCCGCCGACTGCGTACCGAAAAAGCGAGAGTGGACGGGGAGCATCCTCTCACTTTCAAAGTCGTCTTCCGAACCGCTGCCTGCCATTTCCTGTGCGCCGGCAAAGTCTTGATCAAAATCGTATTCACCTTCTGGCCGGCCAAATGCTTCGGCGGAGATGGAGGCGAGCAGGTCCTGCACGGGGAGCACCTTGGTCCTGTATTTATTCTCCTTGGATGGTGGAGTGGGAGGCTTCAGCGCGTTTGCAAGGGCGATGAGTGTCTGTGTCGAATCGGCGCATGTCTCCAGTACGAGCAGGTCGTCTCGCACTTCGACTTCGACTCTGGTTTCACTGTCCGGTGCTGGAATAATGTTCGCCACCACGCTGGCCGATGAGATGTAGCATATTTCCACAAATCCACGAGCACACATCTCTTCCACTTGTCTCGATACGGACGAGGACGACCGCTCCCTGGGTGCTCCGGATACGCCTCCTGTGTTGGTGTCGTGGAGCTGTCTGGCATCATCAATCAAGAGAATGGATGCCTTGTTGATGCCAACAGACACCTTGGTTCGGCTGTCCTGAGGAAGCACGGCTTCAACGTGTGCGTCAGTCAAGACTATGGCGAGTTTGGAAGGCAGCTTGTACGGGTTCAATCCAACAACACAGTCTCTCAACCCAATGTCCAGGACAGTTGGTTTAGTCGACGAGGCGGATTTCTCACTGGCGTTCACCGAACATGGTGGCGCAAGGACGCCATGTGCCTGGTCACCAAGGTTCGCCACAGATGCAGCAAGACCTGCTTCAAAATCTTGAGGCGTGGCGTCGATGCCCAGGTCCAGGAAGTCCATCATGGTGGCAACCCGGTACTCGAATCTAAGATCCTGCAGCTTCAGCTTGACGATGGGCTCCATCTCGTCTCCAATAACGCGCACCATAAGAACCGGACCGTTGGACGGTGTTTCCATTGCGCCCTCAAAGAGACTGGAGCTAATCAGCTCTTCAGTATTATTCCGTCGCACGCGGATGCCGTGAAGCGCAACCGCAACGAGAGACGGGACAGTGATCTGGCCCACTTCAATTTCTCGAAGCTCGCAACCAATTTGTCCAATATTCTCAAACAGTTCACAGCTGACGGACAGTTTCTGGACTCGCGTCAGTGTAAGCAAACCAGGGCGGTCATCCTCAGGGAGATACTTCGCCACGACTGCCAACTTGCCTATTTCCTCGCCGAGAGCGGGAAGAGCGGACAGCTGTGCAATGTTCTTGATCGATACGTTGACGGTTTCCATGGTGGCTCGTAGTACCGATCCCTTCCTCCTCTGGCGCAGCAACGTGTCAACCATGACCTCATCGTTTTCGTGATCAAACTTGACTTTAGACGGGATGATGAGCTCCAACAGCTTTTCGAGATCCACATCTTTTGGCGCCGAGAGGAATTCGAGTCTGATGCCGTGAACCTCTGTCGTGATTGCAGCATCTGCCAATGAGTTCTTGATATATGGACCCGAGATTCGCAGTCTGCTGCATCCAATTCCAATTCCTTCATCTCGACTCACGAGCTTCAGGGCGCTTGTTTCCGCAGCCAGGCTACAATCTTTCCCGATGAGTTCGATTAAAGAGCCTCCAATCCGTAGGTTGATCTTGTTTTGCGACGTTGCCGATTTGTCCTGTGGATCAATGGGAGTATCGAACCGCACACCTCTTGGCTTCGGCGATGACACCGACTGCGGTGGTTTATTTGTCGAAAGAGAAGGGCTGGAAGTCATTGACGCGCTCATGTTCAAGAAGCTGCTGAGACCACCAAACCAGCCAAAGGTTTCATCAAGCCGCTGCAGGTCGATCTGGATGACCAGCGGGAGCGTCTCTACATTGGTTCTGACTGCACCATCGGACTGGAGAATTTCGATAGACACATCGTGGCCAGTCGATACGAACGAGTCTCTGATGGAAGTGTCCATTTGTCTTGCGCTATCAAACGATAGGATGTCGCCCCTGGGATAGCCAAACCGGAACTTCTCCAACTCAATCTTGGTGAGTATGTCACCTGGTTTTGGCAAGACAGCCCTGCTTGCTGCCATGGGAATTTTTGCATTCCTGGGCAAGGACGAGGAGGTGACTTTGAGGTTCAGCAAGGTCATGTTCAACAGAACTTCTTCGTCGTTGGTGAAGGACGAGTAATCTCTGCAGGATGGCGTAGCGTTAATCGTGCCACCCAGTCTATTGAGAAAATTAATTGCTATTTCTTTGGCAACTACTTTGATGGGAGTTGGGGGAGCCGAATTATGACCTTGGGTAGCCGATGCTGGTGATGCGTCCGAAGATGGGGGGGCCTTGTCACTTTTTACGGCCTTGAGCAACCTCTCCACGACCATGGCCAAAAGAAAAGCAATGGACGCATCGAAGCTGACAATCATGGGCGAGATCTCTACTTCCAATTGTCCAGGAGCTGTATTCTCGCTTGCATCAACATCTGCATGCCGCGCGGAAGGCCTTGTAGAGGAAAAGCCATGTATTGAAAAGGCTCCTGGTGCTTGTGGGTAGATGGAAGACTGGCCTAATGTTTGCGGCATCGTACTTGAAGACTGAGGAGGGTCGTCGTATAAGTGCACGTGCTGATTTTGCGACTGTATATATACCGAGATGTGATCAAGGTGCAATATCTCCTTGACGAGCTTTGGAGGGCATTTTGGGGTCGAAATGCCATCATCTCCTAAATCCTCCGTCGCATCGGGGCCATTCTCATGCTTCGAAGACAACGTGGACGCTCGGCTGCGAGCGAGCGACGACGTGCTACCCTCTGTTTCAGCTTCGCTTTTTGCTTGATCAACAAATCTTGGTGCGTGCGAGCGAGCATTTGGAGCCGGGACGGCACCAGGAACTGGGTCATCTTCTGCACTTTCAGCCCATGCTCCTGGCATGACTGGTGTCCCCAAACTTGCACCCATGGACGATACATCTTGTGCCTGGGTGGAATCTCTTGTTGCCATTGAAGTCTCATGTACGTCTTCATGCGCCAGGTGCGGTGACTTGTCGGCAGCTTGAGCGTTTTCGAGGATTTGAGACTGTACTGCCGCATGTTGTTCGTCCGGCGCTGACATCTGCTGACACTGGTCGGAATCTTCGGTATGCCTTGATTCCTCCTGATCTAGATATTTTGACGGTTCAATGACCTGTGAAAAGGCACTCATGTACATACTCTCTGCTTCTTCGTGGGTGTAGAGGTGCGACTGGGTCAGGTCATCCGTAGATGCAGCTATTGAGCTGGGTTGGGTACCTGCATCACGAGTTGCATCAATATGGGCCGAGCCAAATAGGCTCAGATTTGAAGGCCCCGGTTCATAGTAATGTCCATCATACGCAAAATCGAGAACATTCGAAGTCGTGCCCCTATCCAGCAGCTGACTACAAGTTCTCGATTGTATTGGTGACAACGGGTCACGTCTTGTCGCTGGAGAAAGAGAGAAAGTCGCAGGAGGTGAGAGGTCATGGGTTTCAAGGTATGCTGATGCCCGAGGCGTTGAAGGACCCTGTTGGTCTACATCATTTTGGAAGTCTTGCTCCAAAGCACTTTCCACGTCTGACATATCATAGGGGATAGCCAGCGCATCCTCACTATCAGTGAGAGGATAACCCGAACCGTCAGACTCTACATCATCAGACAGCCGCTCACGAAAGCTCTCCTGCAGGGCCACCATGGGCTGTTCGTGGAAGCTGCCCTGGGATAGACATGTAGCTTGTCTGGAAGGTGGATTCCGTGTCATGGCTGGCGAGAAAGCAAGACATGGCGAGGCAATTGATGGGGATCCAGTCAGTCCGGCAAATGCGTCGACTTCGGATACAAGACAAGCTCGAATATCGGAAAGAGACAAATGCCGTTTGCCTTGATGGTGGACCGCGGTCGATGTACCATCTTCATTAGTCTCCGCACATGAAGTGACTCCTTCCACCTCGATCTCTCCTAAACTGATCTGGAAGGAGACGGGCTCCAACTTGGACGAGTTCAATTCGGAGGATACTTGGAGTTCCAGCTGAAAGGCCACGTTCACGATCGTGACCTCAGTCCTGTCGACAATTCCCTGCAAGAAGTCGGTGAGAAATCCGGGTAGCGAAAGCGGCTGACCAGTACCAGTCTGCGAATCGTCTTCACTCCCATCATCATCGTTTGTCGTCATGGAAGCACCTAAATCGACGTTTTCCGCAACCAGAGCGCTTTCTAGCTGTCTTTTCTCGGAAAAGGACTCCGTTTCCAGGAAAGATTGTGCGAGATCGGCCGTGTTGGGAACGAGCGACGTCAGGTCTTGGGGTTGGGTGCTGGGTGCGCGGGCGACCTTGGCAGTAGCGGCGGTATTGCCCAGGACTTTTATGCGGACATCGACTCCGTCGACTTGGACCGTTATCGGACTGGTATAGAAATCCATGGGTATAGTGACGCGAAGGACTAGGACCTTGGCTTTCTCGAGACCGAACGTAGGAGGAAGACTGAGCAGCTTCTGGAGCTTCTATGCGTGGATACATTTAGCACAAGAGAGGGAGAGAGAATATGCACCCCAAGATGGCCAACGTACTTTTTGTTTGATGGCTACATCTCTAAATTCAAAGACTGTGTTTCTTCCCAGTGCCAGATCGAGATTGTCCATATCCAGGGCTTCAGCATCGAGCAGGTCCAAGCGTGAGAGGGCATATCGAAGCAGGCGCTTCGGCATGCCGGAGCCTCGGAAGGACTGGAACAGCGCGGCCATGGCGATGGCTGCCGGGGAAGGGTTTGGAGGACGAGAGGGGTGTGAGATTCCCCCCAGGGTATTATCTGTAGTCTATTTCCTCGCAGCAGAGGTAAACGGACATTACAAGATGGCCAGCTCTGCACCAGAGGCGGGGAGGCAAGTCATATTGCGGGGCCAGGCGAGGGAGGTGTTGGAAACGAGCGGTTGCCTGGATGTGTCGGAAGTTGGAAGTGATGGAGGAAGACTGTGGTGCTAGTCGGAGGTGATTTGCATGTTGGTATCGATGTTCTTTGCTCCTGGATGTGTCTATGTTTGATGGCAGATGGAGACGCAACGTGCGGCAGAGTCGGCAGACGAAGCCAAACGAGGCGAGGCGAGGCGAGAGGACCAGTTGACGTCTGGTCTAATCTGGTCTGGTCTGGTCTGGTGGATGTCAATAGTGGTGGTGACTGACCACATGCAGTGACATAACTACCAACCTACCTGCATACCTACCTACCAAGTGCCTTGCCTAAAGGCTAACAGACAGGGGCCTCACAGTCTGGAGCGCTGGAATCGATTCAGCCGCGCAGGAAGCATGCCAGTGCCGGGTGGCGTCTGGTCAAGTGGTGCCCTGGTGGCACTTGATGGCATGGCATGGCGTGGCGGGGTCTCAATTTCATGTCTGGTCGGCACAACCACCACATGCACACTCCAGACTGTGCCGCCCGTGCTGGGCCCCCTCCGCAACAGCCTATAGGCACCCGGGCAGGGGGCAAGTGGCAGGCACCAGACCAGTGACCACGGGCAGTGGGACCAGACACCATCTGACTTGGCCCCGGAAGCCTCCAGACCACGGCAGAAGGGCGACGACGTGCGCGTGTGCACTGGTATTTTGATGGACATGAACCAGGCATTTTCAGTCACGTCACCGCCGGTACCATCACACGCACAGTAATGTAATGTACATACAATGTATGTATGTATGTATTGATGGTCCATCCAGAGTCCAGACGCCCGCGGACATACTGACACGCTCTCCTCGTTCATCAATCCAGTGCCCTTGACCCTTGAACTTTCTTACTTCCGACTCTCTCCGTTCATGGATGCGTGCTCCGTTTGCCGCACCAGCAGCTCGTCCCGAATCGACTCTTTCCCAGAATCTACCAGGACCTCAAACTGGCCTCATTCTGCAGTCAGTCGTCCAGCCGTCGTAATTTAGTAGATGGCCTAGTCATGGCACCTATGGATACAGGCTCCCCAAAGGTATGCCGTCCGATGGTGGGCGAAAGTAGTACCACTGACCAGGCGTCATGTCATGTCACCGTCTTCGAGGGCCACGTCTTGCCAATTGCATTCAATATTCACACACGGGTTTGGTCAGTGTCGATTCTCATCCGCATCCAGCTCCCATGTCGTCATCGTAGGTGCCGGTTTGTCCGGCCTACGCTGTGCAGACATTCTACTCCAAAGCGGCTTCAGGGTTACCATATTGGAAGGTAGAGATCGCGTCGGGGGTCGAGTTCATCAGCAACGCCTCGCCAACGGTCACTTGATCGACCTTGGCCCCAACTGGATCCACGGCACTCACGACAACCCGATTCTCGAACTGGCCAAGAGCACCAAAACCTCTGTTGGAAGCTTGGACAGTCATACCTGGGCTTTTACCTCCTCTGGTCATCTGTTGCCCCGTGAGGAAGGAGACAAGTACAGCACCATGGTCTGGGATCTCGTGCAGCAAGCTTTCGAGCATTCCAACGTCTTGGGCGCCGAGACGGACAAGGACAAAAGCTTGCTCGACTTTTTCCACGAAAGAATACCGCATCTGATTCCTGAGACTGGTCTGGATTATGAGAAAAGACGGGAAATCGTCTCAAACATGGCCGAAATGTGGGGAGCTTTCATTGGCAGCCCGGTTTCTCGTCAGAGCCTGAAATACTTTTGGCTGGAGGAATGCATTGAGGGGGGTATGGCCATGTCCCCCAAAGAAAAGAACGATAAAAAAGAATAAAAACAAGTTCCAACATCGCCGTCTTCTGAAAGCAATCAATAGCTAATCAAGAGTAGAAAATCTATTCTGTGCAGGCACTTATCAGAAAATACTCAACCACGTTGCTGCCCCAGCCCTCGCGAGAGCTGACATTAGATTTCACTGTAAAGTTGAGCAGATACGCTATCCACCAGATAGCAGCGGTAAAGTAGACATACAGCTTGTCAGTGGAGAGACTCTCTCCTTCGATGAAGCAGTCGTCACAACGCCTCTTGGCTGGCTAAAGCGCAATCCGTCTGCCTTTTTGCCTGCTCTTCCTCCTCGACTAACGCAGGCCATCAACTCCATCAGTTACGGATGCCTAGAAAAGGTCTGAAGGGCGGCCTTTTGTCTTTGTTTTTTTTTTTTTGGTCTATATAAGTACTAACTGAAACAATACTAGGTATACATCAGCTTTCCGCACGCCTTCTGGCTTCAACCTCATCAAGATCAGCAAGTCAGCGGCTTCATCGAATGGCTCGTTCCCAAGTACGCTCCGGAATCCAACCCCCGCCAGTGGCACCAGGAAGCTGTCGAACTCGCGAGCCTACAAGATTCAAACGCGCATCCAACACTTCTCTTCTACACATTCGGTGAACAATCAGAATACATCACATGTGCATTAGCCCAGTTGACGACGCAAGAAGCCAGGACGAAATTTCTTGACACTTTTTTTCATCCATACTACTCCCGACTACCCAATTACCGTGCCGACTCTCACGACTGTCAGCCGCTCGAGTTCGTTACGACGGAGTGGTCCAACGATGAGTTTGCTGGTCATGGCAGCTACTGCAATTTTCAAGTCGGCCTCGAACATGGCGACCAAGATATTGAGATCATGAGAGAGGGCCTACCGGAGCAGAGGGTCTGGTTTGCCGGGGAGCACACTGCACCGTTTGTGGCTCTAGGTACGGCCACGGGGGCCTATTGGAGTGGCGAGATGGTAGGGAAGAGGATTGTAGAGGCCTACTCGGTAGCAAGCACTTGTTGAGCGGTATGAAGCAGTCTCTGGGGAAATGACTTTCCATATGATGCCAGTTTTTCTTCAATCGCTTCTTGTGTCGTATTGTAGGATTGGGCAAGACAGCACAGCATGCACATTTTCAAGGCACTGTTTCAGAAGCACTGGTACTATGGAGAGGAACCTCCCAATGCATGTAAAAACCGTAAATTTTTCAATCATCGTATGGGGTATCAAATGCATAACCAGGTTGTCGGCCGAACAACAACAAAACAGCAACACATGCTCCTCTTCCACCATGCTTGTTTCTCTCTTTATGAATCGGGCATGTTCGATAGGGCCCTTCCGGACCGAATCTGTACCCTCCCACGCCTGCCAAACAGCTTCACACAGCACGCCAGCAAAGTGAAGAGAAGAAAAAGAAAACAATAACCACCGCCCCCCCTCCCCCCCAGCAATCAAGCATACATTTCCTCATCCTTTCCCTCCAATCCCATTATCAGGACTATTCCCGACACTCTTATACGCCTCCCTCAACTCAAACTCCTCCACCTCCCCCTCGGCCACCTCCCCAACCACCCGCGCCGGCCTCCCCGCCACGACCGAAAAGCTTGGAATCACCGTAAACGACGGCACCACCGCGCCATCCAGTATCCGCACATAGTCCTTGACAATGGCAAACTCGTTGACCATGCAATCCCGCCCTATGCGCACGTGGTTCCCCACCGTCGCGGCCTGCACCACCGAGTTCTGCCCGACGAAGACGTGATCCCCCAGCCGCAACGGCATGTACGTGTACGAGCCCTTGTAGAGACGGCCCGGCGGACGGAGCAGCACCCCCCTCGAGAGGAAGCAGTACCGGCCAATGGCCACGGCGGTGGACGCGGGCGAGGCGGTCGCGCCGGAGGTCGAGGACGAGGACGTGGAGGAAGGTTGTGCGGTCGCGACGGCCGTGCGGACGAGGTCCCCCCTGATCATGACCTCGGGCTGTATGACGGTTTTGCCGCCGAGCATGATATTTTGGGTGCCGACGAGGATGGCCTTGCGGGCGACTTTGTTGCCCGTGTCCTGTGTAGTGGCGGTTATTTAATTTTGGGGTTTTTTTTTTTTTGTCTTTTCAAAGAGGGCTGGGGAAATCAGGCAGGGACGAGGGCAAAGGGGAAGTTGTCTTTACCGTCTCAATGTAGTCGCCTTTTGCTGGTCGACGAGACATGCTGGCTTTGATTCGTATAGCATAGAGGCATAAAGGCGGAAGGAGGATGACGGGGTCTGCTCGTCGTCAGGACTCGAGCTTCTTTGGTGGGGGGTTTTGGGCGTTGGGGCTACCCGGAAGGAGGAGTCTGGTGTTGCTTTTCCAAAGAGGGGGAAAAATATTACACAAATTCCATCGGCGCCACGGCCGTGGATTACGAAATCACTTGGGTGTGACAAAACCAAGAGAAATTCAATATTCTTGTGTCGTTATTTTCATCTCTTGGCGCAAGTGACGTGGGGGGAAGGGGGGGGGGTAGACACACGATTTGCTAACAACACGATACGTCCAACCCCATCTATCCTGATACGGTGTGCAAAAACGCGACCACTCGGCACTCACCTCACGGCCAGGAACAAGAGCAACTTGACACAGGCTCATGAAATTGCAGCATCGTTTGGACAGGGCCACAGGCCGGCTCACTGAGCATTGCACTGTATCGCAAAGCAAAAAAAAAAAAAAAACAAAAAAAACAACCAAGACTCTCGTGAAAGGGGCATGTTTGACCATATTGTCAGAGTGAGTAGTAGACACAAAGCCACGTACGTCCCTTGCTGTATTCACATGCAAAACGTAATTTTCTGCCCGTCCCTTTTTCTTTCCCCTCCGCCCTAAACGCCTCTGCAATGCGAGAATCCTATAAAAGAGAAGAAGAAGCAAAAAAAAAAGCTAATAAAAGATAAAAATAAAATGTACATGACATTTGGCCCCCTTTCATCCCATCCATCCATCTGTCCATCCAACCCACCCCCCTTTTACATGATATTAAACGCGAGGCTCTCCAGCATTGCACCCGTCTGGCACGCAACCTGGGCATTCTCGACCTCAGTCTTGACTCGTCTATGCAGCGTCCTGAAGCCCTCGTGTAGCTCGGCAGAGCCGCCAGCATACTCGGCGTACAGGTCGAGCAGATGCAACCCAACCTCTACACAGACGCTGACGTACCGCGGGTCGCAGATATGGCCGCACACCCACTTAAGGACCGGCTCGACGCTTACTTCGTCTCTGTGCTCGAGGGCATCTCGCATGGCGCTCCGGTGGCGCAGCGCCAGCAACAGCGTGAGCACATTGATGGGCGCATACTCGGCAGACGACCGATCCAGCACCTGGTCTAGAGCGCTGCTGTATCGCGCATGACGCAAATCTTTCTGCCAGGGTCGTTCTTTTTTCCTCGACACACGGGGTTCGTTGGCGATGACCACGTCGGCGCCCTCGCCGACCATGTCCAAGCGGGCGACGGCTTCGATTCGTCGCTTTCGTTTCGACTTCTTGGCGTCGTGTGCGCTGATTTCCCCGGCGAGCAGCGCCGACATTTCCTTTTCTCGCTCTCGCTCGCGGTTGGCCTCCGCGCCGGTGAGGCGCGTCTTGATGCTCAGCACGCCCGACTGCATGCCAACGGCCAAGTGACGATCGCTGGCTTCGGCGCCGTCGTTGCCCGAGGGGATGACCTGCAGCGACAGGATGGGCGACTGGTACTTGACGCTGTTGACGACGTTCCAGCCCGTCGTCTCAAACACCTTGACGTGGCCCTCCAGACCGCCCGTCACCAGGCGCTGCCCGTTAGACGCGAGGCTCAGCGACGTCACCGTCTTTTGATGGTTGGTGATCATGTGCAACGGCCTCGCGGCCACCAGATCCAGCACACTGACCGAGTTCTCTGCCGCTGCGAGGACCGTCGTCCCCGACGGCAGCGAAAGCACATCCTCAATGGGCGCGGCATGCTTGAAAGTCATGACGGCAGAGTTGCTCCCCGTCCTGGGATCCCATAGCCTGACTGTAGAATCGTAGCTCCCCGACACAACCATGTTGGACATGGTGCCCGGCATGAAGCTGGCGCACCGCACATAGTCGCTGTGTCCGACAAACGTCGTCGTCGCCTCACTGCTGGGCAAATCCCACAGGCGGACCGTCCGATCATCACTAGCACTCAGCAGTGTCGTCAGTTCCGTGGGGGAGAACTTGGTCGTCCACACGGGCTGCTTGTGCTCCGTCCACGTCTTAAGAATCGCCCGGGAATTCACGTCAAACACCTGCATGCGACCCGTGTCATCGCCCGCCACGACAACCTTGCCATCCCTGCGAATGTCTCCGCTCCTGGCGATATCGCCAAAGCGCGTAATGGTCTTGATCAACTTCCGCGTGCGGTTCGAGTAGATCTGCACCCGCGTGCCCGTCGTGACCGCGAACGACTCACTGTTGTAGGAGATGTGCGTGACGGGGTAGCTCGTTGGCGACGGGATGAGCAGCTGGTTCCTGAACGTCTTCCAGTATCGCTGTTCGGCCGTGACTGGCGAAGGGCCAGAGGGCAGTCTGACTTGCGGGAGAGGTCCCACCTGAGCCGTTGCCATGGTTATCCTTTTCCGTTGCAGACAATGTGGTTTCTTCGTCCTTTTTGATTTTTGCCTCTGGTGTTCTTGTTGTTATCCTTCTTGGTTCTTCGACTGGCGACTTGTCGGCTGCCCTCAGTGGTGGTTTTACTTGCCTGCCCATGCAGATTCAATGTGGAATTTTTTTTTCTGCCAACTTTCGAGATGCCAATGCGGTCAAGCAAAACGGAAAGGTGCCCGCGTGGCAGACCCACTGTGACCAATAAAGAGTTGAGCGCCAGACCAAGCCTCTTCGGTGGGTCCACCCAACCCATAAGGTACCTACAGTAGGACGCGGAATCTTTCTAACTAAACAAAGGTATCACGAATTTAGCCATTTAATATGTAGAATATTTAGAGACATATAAGAAAATAATAAAGAAATATACCTTATATTTAAGCTTTCCCATCTCTTTTTTTTTGTTTCATTTACAAGCTTTTTCAATCTCTTTTTATTTTTCTCATTTCATATAAGCCTTTTTATTTATCTAGAATACTAGGATAGCTACCTAGGTAGGTAGTTAAATTTAGTTGCGGTACCTTCATTTAGTTAGACAGATTCCGCGTCTTGTCGTAGGTACTCGAAATAGCTTCAGAGCTGTCGTGTTTGACTTTGGTCACGCTTATTTTCCGCCTGGAAAGAAGACAAGGTGATTACTCAACTTTGCATGTACATCGGTCCTCAGGTATAGCCAGCACCGGGTGTTATTTTGCACGGATCATAAGGGGACCTAACGCACTAATCCGTGTGATGTGGTCACATCCATTTTTTTGTGCGATAGATATCCTGAGCCACCGCGCCACAAAATTGTTCATACCACTACAGCAGACACTAATGCCCAATAAACGCAGCCTTGTAGAAAATATTTCTCTTCTCTATTCTCTTCCACCACCAGCGTCGCCAACAACCTAAAATCTAAAATACAAAAAAAAAAAAAAAAAAAAGGAAATTTCATACGCGCAAGATGAGCGACAAAAATCGCGTCAATGACACGCCACGTCGTGTTGTCAAAGATTTAGAGATATTGCATGTCTCATTTCCGATTCCGTGCAGCATCACGAACAGGGCGTGGTGAAGTACACCATTGATGGGACCTGAGGAGCTGATATGTGGCCCGTACGTAGTCGGTCAAGAGCCAAGAGGAACCGAAAAAAAAGAAAAAGAAAAAGAAAACAGAAAACAGAAAAAAAGACGTTAAAATTTGGTCAATTTCAATTGATTCCCACGTGCAATGCACACCATGTAACCAGTCTATATGCCAAGGGTACTTCTGATCAACGCCCGAATCCACACCAATGCAAATGCAAAACAACAAGAAGAAGAATAGACACCCACGAGGCCGAAGACCTTGGTTTTGACTGTCTTCAAATACCGCCGTGACGTCTGGATCGACCAGCACCAATGTCGATTCGCTGCATTTCTTCCATCAACGTCATATCCGCGCCGCTATTGGCGCCGCTCATGATTGCTAGCGGTAGCTTGCTCGGAATTGGTGGCCCTGCTGCATAGTGCGGTGCGTGGTTCTCATTCGGATGGTCGAAATTGCCGCCCTCACGAGGGCTTCGTGTCGGTGTATACTGGACCTGCCTCTCTTGATAATTGTCAGGTGAAACCGGAGCCAATGGGCTCGACATGGATGGTGAATGACCACTGTAGCCGGTGGATGCTCTGGCAGATTTCTTTTGAAGACGACTGCGACCGCTGGCCGGAGGCGTCCGCACAAGATCTGTCTGCGCGTAAGTCGGTGGCGCACCGGGTCGCTGCTGTGCGGGCATCGAATATGGACGGGCGGCGATGCGAATGAGTCGTCGACCGCTGGATGGCATGGGCTGCCCTCCTGATGGTGATGTCTTGGCATAGGGCTCCGGCGATGCCTGCTCGGCTTTGCCTCTACGCTCGGGCTCTGGTGCCCATGTTTCCATGGGCAAATAGTCAGTTGGGTCAATTTCTCGACCGTCGTGCCCAATGATCTTCGCCTTGGCGTCCAGATCCTCTGCAAGGCCAGGTGCGGTCATGCTGGGATTGAACGCATTATATGAGTCCGGGTCGAACGGGATATCAGACACCCTCCGCTCCGTCGCTGATGGCGGAGCTGGGCTCACAGATTTTCTGCGAATCGCATGCTGTGGGCTGGGATTGGGACTCGGAGAGTTTCTTGGTCTCGTGGCTTGCTGGGCTGCTCGACCGGAATACGCAACGACAGATCGTCCATCGTGGGACAGTGGTACATATGCCTGCGGTGAACTGTTATAGGAAGGAGGCTCCTCGCCAGGCTGTCGACCACGCGTAGGGGTTGCAGGTTGAGCAGCGGCAGCGGCAGCAGTACTGTAGCGCTCGTCATGTCGCTGATCAACGTAGTAGGGATCACGAAGCTCGCGAGAGAGCGCCAAATCAACACCTGTAGACAATGAGAGAGGAACTGGCGGGGGTACATAGCTTGACGATCGATGAGAACGGGACAGCTCGACGGCTTCATGGGGCTGGTATGGCTGCTGTGGCGCGTGTGGACTCGACTGCGCGTTGTGGGAAATCTGCATATGCGATGAAACTGGCGACGGGTGAGCAGTATCGTCGGGGTGCTGCAGTTGGGATTGATGCCCGTGATACTGACCATATGCGCCAGGAGAGCGGCTCACGATTTGCGAAGACGTGCCAGCAGCTGCATGATAATCCAGCTCCTTCCGAGATGCTGCGGCATGCAAATCATTCTGCCTGTGGCCTCTACCCGGCGAATCTGGATCATCTTCAACCGTGGGCTGCATAGACCTGTTGTGAGAGCTGTGCACGGGGCTGTAGCCAGCACTTCGAGACACATGCGGTGACGTTAGTGACTCATGTGACGAACCGTGCCGGGAGGCTATTTGCATTGGTGCTGACGTAGAGGCGTCGTATGCCCTGAAGACGGGTTGTCCCGGGTATGAGGACATCGAGTGCCTGTGACCTTTATGTTGTCTCGGACCGTGGGCTGGAGGCGGAGGAGGTGCACCGTTGTCACGAGCAGATGGCAGGAAGACCCTGTCATTAGGAAAGTCTTGGACGTCAGAGAAGGACTCATGTGAGCCGCGTGGGTCTTGCTGGCCGTATGGCGACGACGCATGAGATGTTTCGCCATAGCCTCGTTCATCGTGATATCGCGACGGGGTGCCATATGACTCCCCCGCGCCGTGATGCCCATGAGGATGAGCTGAGTGAGGTGATGGAGTATAAGGATCGCGTTCTCTTGGTGGCCTGGCGCCCTGCGGAGGTGTGTGGTTGTACTCGACAGATTGAAGAGGTGATTGCGTGGAGACATGTGCCGGGTGAGATTGAGAGGCAGGCGTAGCGGGTGCCTCGCCGGTCACAGGATCCGAGGGCAGGGGCCGCCTCTGGGCATGTTTCCTCTGCTTGGAAGAACCGCTTGAGTCCTGTTCCGTCGCAGTCCGCTGCCTCTGCTTGGTCGACGGCTTCTGGGGTCGTGGCCTACTGTCATAAAAGGTGATCTCTAATCTGATCTCGCCAGCGTATTTGCCCCGACAGGTCAGGCCCTGCCACATGTCGCTCTGCCCACCTCCCGCAACAATGATGGCTTTCAAATCGATCCAGGTTTCCCCAATTAAATCGGTCTTCTTGTCGTCGGTGAAAACGGACATCTTGAGCTGGTAGTAATCGGGAGAATCATGCACCGTAAATCGAAGTTCTTGGTCCCTATGTCTGGTCAATATCCGGCAAACAAACCACCGCACTTCGCGAAGACGGAGGAAACAATGGAATCGACAGCAACGGATACAAAACGGATGGACTTGCACTTACCATTTTGGCGTTTGGCCACCTCGAATGTCAGTCTTGGTCTTCTTGGCCTCCTTGCCCAACCTCGCAGCACAAAAGGGATCCTGTTTGCCAATAGTCTTTCTGTTGGGCAGGTTCTTGGCCCGGTCAACCACGGCTACCAGGGTGCCAATGACGGGTCCATCCACCGTCATATCAGCGAAGATACCGGCGGTATGGCCACCCTTGACGCTGAGTGCCATTGGCTTGGCGGCCATGATTGCGTAGGCTCAACTTTGGAAGCGCTCGCTCTGCCAGGGGGGGTGAGTCGCGATGTGCGTGTTGCGTCAAGCTTTCGGGCAGATAAGATTCGGCCTGGTCCCGGGCTCGATGACGAGTGGCGACACCGGTAGGCGCGAGAGCGATGGCTTGCGAAGGTGACGATAACTGGCTGACGTTGTTTCAAAACTTCGCCCCGCAAAGGTAACGAAAGCAAGGACAACAATAGAAAATGGGCTTGGCGGCGGTCTTTTTTCGTGTCGAGGACGGAAAAGACAATGAGTTCGAAAGAGGAAAGAGGACACAATAAAACGAGAGAAACAGGAAACCCCAAAAACATGAAGCAGAGAAGAGGGAGAACGCCTCGTTTTGTCACGGCCGGTTTGCGATTCGTCGTGGGGCTGCCCGTGTCGCAGCGGGAAGCTGTCGACCGACTTAAACTGTGCAGTGCATGCATGCATGAGCTGCGCGTGCGCTGGGCGCTTGGCGGGGCGCCTGGTGGGCCTTTCAATGTGGAAGTTGGTGGGTTCCGACGCGCTAGGGACCCGCGCGCCAGGGGGCGGATTTGCCAGGGCGGCGTTGCGCCTGGTGGCTGGGGAGGACGAATGCGGCACGGCTGCTGTGCGCGGCTTGGTGGATCGTGGAACCCCGGCAGTGTGCACCGTGCACTTTGCACTTGTGCAGCAAGAAAGAATTAAGGTGGCTGGTGAGCCCCCGATGCGCCGTCGCGGGTGGCTCACCAGCTCCGGGAGCTGCCCATCGGGCAAATGAACACACATGCATGCACCTTTTGAATTTACCCATTTCCCATTCGTGTTAATAAAAACACCACAACTCGGGCATCATTCTTCATGCATTCCCATCCCGGACAAGGCTGGAACAAGAGTCTTAGACAACTATGCTATTCCTGCTCTAGGCCAAGCCTATGATCCCCTTTTCCCTGTCACGGCTCGTCATTACGCGACTCGTTTGTCCAGACTCCATGGTCAATAATGAAAAAAAAAAAAAAAAAGTTCGCGTAAATTCGCGTTTATGCCCTTCCATCATCATGTTTCCCCCGGCTTCTTCCCCACCAGTGACGCAGGTCCGCCGGAACATCGTAATGCAGGGCGAGCGTTCAGAATTTTCCCCGGGCCAACCGCGATTCCATCGTGTGTTGTGGTTGTGCTTGACATCGCTTGCATCATTGCTCGGCTGTGGGCAGAACAAATCGAATTGTCTGTCGTCGAGGTAAAAAGGCAGGCTGGCAGAGCAGATGCAGGGTCATCATGACTCGAAAGTCGTTTCAATAAGAGGTGTGCAACACGATAGCAAAGTCTTTGCCTACGTCACAACAACACGCGCGTTTGCATGATCTCATCTCGATATGAGATGGACGAGTGGACGGTCAGACGACGACTGGGCAATTCTTTGCGGCGCTTTGGATATTCCTTTACAGAGTCTGTTTTCTCGTTGTCATCAGCGGAATCCGCGAGAATTCGGTCAACTACCAAGACGACCGAGCTGCTGAATGCAGTTAGAAATTGAATGCCATTGTTTCTGCTCCCACCCAAGAACGGAAAGTCTACCAGTCTTGGAAGTTTTCGGGATTCGACAATGCATGCATATTGTGCACGTGTATGCATGTATTTAGTATGTATTCACATTGCATATACATGCTAACCGGTACCAGTTGAGTACTCCGAGTCCGATCGTGGTGGATCGCGGTGGATCGCCGATGATGCGACGGATTCGTAAACCGGAGAGCGACTTCAGGGTCCTCCCGGGACTGGCATAGTGGAAATTCGAATTCCGCCGAAACCCACGGCGTCATTGTTCTCTGCCAAAGACGGACGTATCTATGTAATGGACTAATAGCATATACTCTGTTCGCATCGTGGAACGAGTGCGAGAAATGCGGCCTAGTGGCCCGTGGAAGGCGGCCAGGAAAGCTTCTGGAATAGAACCACATCACCTACGAGACCGAAACTATGTGTTTGGTCATCTTTATCCCGTATCGCGAATTCCCATCAACGTCCATGTGCCCAGCTACAACTACCAATCACAGCTCTCGCCCAACAATGAGGCCAACTTCTCCAAATACTTCTTGTCAAGGTCGTCAAAGCCATTCTCGACAGCGCAGTCTACGTCAATAATGGCCACCACCTTGCTCTCGCCATTCTTCTCCACCACAATCGGCACGACAATCTCGCTTTTGCTGTCGCCGTCACAGGCAATATGGCCTGGGAACTTGTCCACATCCGCGACCAACTGGGTCTTTTGCGAGGCTGCGGCAGCGCCGCAGACGCCCCTGCCAAAGTCTATCGTTTGGCAAGCAACTTTGCCTTGAAATGGGCCTAGGATAAGCCGTGGCTTCGTAGATGATGGATCAAGAACGTAGAAGCCTGTGTCGACGGTGGCTGACGCATTAGACTTTTGGACGACCCCTTTCCAAGTTCTGCCAGTCATGACTGCCATTTTTTGTTTCACGGGGTTTAAAGCGACCGCTTACCTGCCCAATTGACGTGCTTGCTTGGAGAGGGCAACGATTTGTAGGCGTGCCAGAGCAAAGATGCAGAGTTGGCCAAGTTGCTGAAAAAAGAAAGAAAGAAAGAAAGAAAGAAGGGGGAAAAATGTCAGAGGGGATCCATCTTTACACACGCTGCACCTGACGTATGGACTCGTGGCCGTTGTGCCCCTACTCACCAAACCTGCTTTCTGTATTAATTCAAAAAGGTCTCACTCTCTGGAATTCCAAACAGACGCGTGTGTTTCAACGTACCCAGTTCCGCTGACCTGTGCAAAGACCCTCGGCTTGCATCAGCACCTGCTCGTACGCGTCGCCCTTGGTAACGCCGTCGGCAAAGTTGGACGCATCGGCGTGGACCTAAATTTCGTAAGTCGTTCATCCGTCAGGACTCGGCCGCATCCGTAAACCCAAGCAGCAATTTTGGAGAGACCGTGAAGCCCGACGCACCATGCTTGCTCCCGGTCGTTATGAATCCGATCGGTCGACCAAATGAACCAGCAAGTAAAGGAAATACGCAGTCATGTATGTACATATATGTGATATATTCGACGTGCGAGAAAAGACATCTTGTTCCCGTCCAGAAATGACGTGGGCGGTGCGATGTTGTGATTTTCGCCAGGGTGGGTATTCATTTCAAAACCGGGTAATTCGGGAGGTCGCGATTAGTCACCGACACCAAGTAGCGCGGATCCGACGATGAGATGCCCACATGCTGGGTAAAAGCCCATTATTTTGCATTTTGCATTTTGCATAGACAACGGTAGGGCCATGTGGTTTTGGCGTCATGAGTTTGGTCTTTCGGGTAACTGTACTCGAGGGCTGGCACTTCAGAAAATGTTCACGGTACACACATCAATGATGCAACGAGACGCAACGAGACGCGACGTGAAACTTTGCCTGCCCGCCGGCTGCCCCACGCCCTTAGCCAATGAGATGACTTGTCCGACGGTAAACGTGTACCCAAAATGGGACTGGAACTTCCATGCACTGGCTCTTTTTGAGATGCCAACCTCTGCAGAATTCGTAGCCCTGAATTTGTATGGAATCATAAATACATAAACAATATATACATATGTATATGTATACTTTCATCAAAAAAGAGCCATGAGTGCGCAGATCCCCTGGCGGCACTGCACGCCACGCCATCACGCAAACCATCTTTTCCTCCACCACGCACCTCTCAAATTACCACGTCATGGCTCTTGTTCCATTTCCCAGATCCTCCTCAGCCAGCAGCAGCAGCAGCAGCAGCAACGTCGAGCCCACAGCAGCAGGAGAAACACGCATCGCGACGGGACGGGAATCTCGAAAAGCCCGCTACTCAACCCTCCAGCGTCGACGCGACCGCCTTTCCTCGATGTGCCCCCGCGAAGCACATCCAGCTCGACGTTTCAATACCTCTTCCAGCTCGGAAAGGGGTACGTCCGATTCTACAAAGATGGCCTGAAGGCCGTGCTGGCAAACCGACGCCTGCTCAAGGAGAAGCTCGACAAGACACCCGCAGACGACCGCCCTTCGATCTGGAAGCCGCACTACGTTCCCAAATCCTTCTCCCGAGCCGACTGGGTGCTCCTCTGGCGCGTGCGACACGACATGCTGCGCCTGCCGCTCTTCGGGCTCATGCTCCTCGTCATTGGGGAATTCACGGCCCTGGTGGTCATCTACGTCGACGGCGTGGTGCCCTACACGTGCCGCATACCGAAGCAGTTGTATTCGGGCCTGGAAAAGGCCGAGCAGCGCCGCCGGCTCGCCTTTGACGAGCTCGAGACACGCTTTCCCCACGGGCCGCTGAGTCCACGCCTCGGCCCAGAGGTGGCGAGGAAGCACGTCCTCAGGAGCCTGCACCTGTCGGGCACGATGTGGGATCGTCTGGGCTTCACGCCTCCCGGGATGTGGCAGATCAAGGGCCGGCTGCGGATGGCGTTTCTCGAGGGCGACGACATGAACCTCATCGAGGATGGGGGTCCCATGGGCTTGGAGCCAGAGGAGCTGCGTATTGCGTGCGCGGAACGCGGTATTGACGTGCTAGGTAGGAGTGAGACTGATTTGAGGAGCTGGCTGGGTGATTGGCTGCGGTTGACGGCCGCGGAGGACATTTCGGAGCGGAGGAGGAGAATGGCTACGCTGTTACTGACGAGGTGAGTTTGTGTTTTTTCCTCTTTTCGTTATCCTTTCATTTTTTTTTCTCTTCATTACTGACGAGATGAACCCCCAAGACCGGAGCATTGGCCCCAGCAGCGAGACTTTGCGGTACCCGACTGGGAGTTGTGAGAAGCATTACAGGACCAGAGACGGATGGACGAGAGCAAAGGCGTGTACGTCATCAATCATGGAAGGGTAGCTGGTGCATTGCGGGCGCCTAGTTTTTTGTTTCCACTCATGTAATGTGCGAGGAATGCGAGGAATGGATATGAAGAGCACAATATCTGGACAGGATAAAGGTTTCTTCTTCGTCTTTTCTTCTTTGTTTTTTTTTTCTAAAAAAAAAATGACGGACGTATTGAAAAAAAGGCACAGATTAGGACATCATGCCTGCTTTCATGTACAGGATAGAAACCACAACACGCTGTGTATTCTAGGCCTGTTTTCTAGCAGTTTCCTAACATAATGGACGCAACGAAAAAAAACAAAAGGGCCTTCGGTAGAGTCGCAATCCCTGCTTTGGCTCTCTGATGTAGAGCACCGCGTGGCAGAGGTGCCAAGGCCGAGGTTACCAACAGCGTGGAATTTTCGGCATCGCTTATGGTCAGCGCGCATAGGCAGGAAGGGAGTCGTGGTGAACTGCGCGGCGATCAATCGAGGGGGGTGCGTGGCAGCAGACTGGATGGATAGGCCACTGTTGCAACGTTGAAACCAAGACATCAAATTCACTTGAATTCAATTGAATCATCATTGATATTTTGGCCTGGCTAGTGTGGTTGTTGGTGCGTTCGGTACAACTTGTGGCTCCTTGTCCGTTTCGGCGAGGCGGCCCAGGCGGCCCAGTAGCAGCGCCTCGAGTGTCCCCAGCGCAGTGCTCTCAGTGCTGTCTGGCTGGCCCCCAGCAGCGCTCGAGGCCGCACCAGACTGCAGGCAGCACACATTCAGCGGGAAGAAGCGGACCTTTCAGCGCAGCTTCCCCTCCCCTAGCCGTCCGGACCACAGCATTTCCCCAGAACAGACAGACCAAGCACATGATGTCAGGCCTCGGCGACCATCACATGCCCGCCCGGCCTGAGCACCCCAAGCGTCAGTCCTCCCTCCAACGTCTCCCGAGCAGAGCCCTCCCCCTCCCTCCATTCTCCCGAATCCGCGCCAGATCACATTAAACTTTGATTTAAAACCCGTTGACCACTCGCTCCCAACCTCTGCGCCATATTTTCCTCCAGTAAAAAAAAAAAAACAAAGCATCAGACCCCCTTCCCCGACTCCTAACGACAATCACCTTTAAAAAAGAGACGAAACCGACGTCTCCTCACATCCGCCGAACTCTTGTCAAACCGAAAATTCTACGCATCCATTCCCAAAAGACCATTCCCAAAAATGGGTTTCGCCGACGGTGCGTACACTGCCCAGTCAAGTTACACACTCCGTGTTCCTCCCATCCCCATTATCCGAGGTCCCCCGGTCCTCCGTCCCCATTGTCACATGCCACATGTTCCGGGGCGAGGAAAAGCCATCCCGCACCGCGCGACGTTGTGTTCCCGAGCCACGGGGCACACAAGGGGGCGGAGAAGCGAAGACGGGCAGATTGACACCGGAAATAACGCAACGTGTGCTGATTTTTTTGATTTTTTTGATTTTTTTTTTTTTTGCCTTGCTTCCAGAGAAATTCCCCTCCAGCAGCGCTTTCGACGTCATCGACAGCGTGCTGAGCGGCTCCGAGGCCGAGCGCAAGGACGCCATCAAGCAGGCCAACGGTGTTTTCGCATTCACCATCAAGAACAAGGCCGGCGAGACGAAGAGCTGGCATGTTGACCTGAAAGAGTCGGGTCGTGTGGGCGACGGTGTCGGCAAGCCGACTGGTGAGTGATGTTGTGCCCGAGATATACACTTGCATGAAGGAATAGCCTTTGGTGTACTTTCGAGTGTACTGCTTTTTCTCTGGTTTATTGCAGAGGGTTTTTCATTAAAAAAAAGAGAAAAGAAAAAAGAGAAAAGAAAAGAGAAAAGAAAAGAAAAGAAAGAAAGAAAACGAAGAAAAAAAGAAACCCGAACCCGAAAAGAGGAATGAAAAGCTCAAGACGGTGTGGCTGACTCGACCCAAACTCGCAGTCACCTTGATGCTTTCCGACGAAGACTTTGGCAAGCTCGTCGAGGGCCAGGCCAATCCCCAGCGTCTCTTCATGTCCGGCAAGCTCAAGGTCAAGGGCGACATCATGAAGGCTACGAAGCTGGATCCTATCATGAAAAAGGCCAAGTCCAAGGCCAAGTTGTAAAATGGCGGGGTCGGTGCGTCCTGTGTATGGGGGTGAAAGGGCCGGGACAGAAGAGAGAAGGCGGAAATACCGTGTGATAGAGAACGAGAACACGAAGTGAAACATGTGTAGCCATATACAGGGGAAACGGAGGGGGAATTGGTCTGAAACAATGTATACACATGTATAACGCCGTGGGGAAGGGCGGCGAGCTTGTTTAGGTCAATCGTGTATTTTGTGTAGAATCTTCTTCTTCTTCTTCTTATTTGCCATGATGCACATGGACGAGACGATCAGACGTGCCCCCGTGGTAGGGATGTGAGTTTGTTTTTCTGGTCATGACATTTTACGTGTTTTGGTCGTGCATACCACGTTTACTACCAAGGAGTACAAATTTCTTGAACACAACAGTATACACCCGTATGCGTATTCGTAAAATATACCACTGCAATCCGCAAAGCTACAGCCGCGCGGCGAGCTTTCGAATCCTCTCCTTGGCCCCCTCGCGCACTTCAGTGACAATCTCGCCTGCCGGTTTGGCCTGCTTGACGAGTCCTACCCCCGTGCCTCTGTTTAGCCCGCCCTCGCCCCCCCAAACAAAATATGGGCAAAGTCAGTCACTGTTCCAAAAAAGTTTCTGCGTTGTCAAGCACAGCGGGAAAAGGAGGCAATTGTGTGGAGGGAGACAACTTACGCCCACGTACTAATAAGCTTGACTGCCTCCTCGCCCGGAAAATCCTCCTTCAAGCTCCTCTGCAGGTCCTGCACCGTCGCGCCCCCCAGGAACCGCTCATGGATGGTGCTCATGATGGCTCGGCCGTCGTAGAGGGGGCCCCACAGCTTGTTGTTGTTTATCTGGTCGTGGAAGGGAGATCTGGCCAATTGATCAGTGAGTGGCAGGTATACGGAGAAACGAAGTACAAGTCATGGTAGAAGACGAGGACGTGTATATGGTCTTACTTGAGGGTTGATGAGCCGCCATCAGCGGTGCTCAGGACGAGCTGCTTCCGAAACTCGGGGTAGCAGGACTCGTCGGCCACAGTGAACTAGTCCAGGTCAGAGGGAATGACCAATGTCGATTTGGAAAAAAAAAGAAGAAGAAAAAAACCAGGAGAAAAAACCAGGAGAAACTATGCTGGAGGTATCGTATGTAGCTGATTTGGCGGCAAAAACGACTTACCCTCGTGCCCATAACGACACCATCCGCTCCTGCAAAATAATGAAATCGGTCAGCAACGTTTTACCAAGCCAGATTGTTCCCAACAGGACGAGAGAACAGAAATCTCGCGTAGATTTCCATGAAACCAAAACGAGGAGGACATAGTAGGCGGAAGAAAAAAAAAAAAAAAACCATACCCAACATCATCGCCGCAGCCACTCCCCTCTCATCAGCGATTCCCCCCGCCGCCAACACCGCCACCTCCCTATCCGCAAACTCCTCCTCCAAAAGACTCCTCACCTCGGGCACGAAGCTCACCACCCCCATCCCCTTCCTGAACTGGTGGCCGCCCGCATCAATGCCCTGACAGACCAGCACGTCGGCGCCATCCAGAACGGCCTCCCTCGCGGCAGCCACGTTGCCGACCTGCACGAAGATCCTCGGCGCCGGGTCCATCCTCTTGACTGCCCTGATGATGGCACCATGGGGCTTGACGGCCTCGTCCGGGGCGAAGAGCCACAGCGCCGTGGGCCGCAGGTTCCTCAGCACCGGGAGCGCCGTGTCCCGAAAACGGGTGATGCTCTCGTGGCCGGTGATGAAGCTGACGCCCACGTTGATGCGGCCGGTGGGAGAGGAGCCACCACGCTCTATGTCGTTGCCCAGCAGGGATTGCGCCTCGGTGAGGTTCGCGGCGAGAGTTTTGAGTTGCGCTGACGAGGGGGTTGCGTCAAAGGTTGATGCGAGGAAGCCTGTGTTTCGCATGGTTAGAGATTATTTCTCCATCTACACAGATACATGAATGAAAGAAAAAACAATTTGTAATATGAGACAAAACAATATAAAAGCAACAAGAATCGAAAAAAAAAAAAGAGAGAGAGAGAGAGAGAGAGAGAGAGAGAGAATCGAAAGAAACAGAAAAACGCCGGGGTTCCCTCTCTTCAAAGCAAGAATTTGATCAAAAGACAATAGATGCAACACGCTGGCTAAAGTCAGAAATGCAGCCTCGGCCGACGACTCACCCAGGCCGCCCGCCTTGGTCACTTCCGTGGCAAGCTTGGGCGTCACCACGTTGAGCATGGGCCCGTTGCAGATGAGGGGTGCTTTGGTCCACGGGAACCATTTCTGGAGGTTGACTGGCGCCATCTTGGCAACCTGGTGATTTGGAATCAAGGAGCGAGTGAAAAAAACAAATCGAAGCTTCCTGAGAATATACCGGTATCGTGCTCAACAGCGCGGGCAGGCGGTATGTGGCGAGGAGAGCGTTGCAGGTTTGCAAGACGCAGGTTTTGAAGTTGAGAGCAAGGCAAGAGTTGTTCCATGGTGGTGGGTTGCGCTCTCGGATGCGATGTCAACACACCTCAATGCGAAGGGCGTTCTGCAGGAATCTGCATCTGAGCGAGCTGGGCGGAGGGACCCCAACGAGATGGACGGGTACGGAAACTCATCCACGAATAGAAAATGAGGCGGGTAAAAGGAAGCGACCATGTGATGTTGCGACATGCTATACGTGTATCATGTATGTAATATGTACATAATGTGTGCACCTGCTGCCACAAGGACGACGTCATTTGGTTGCGCAGACAAAGCGGCTTTGCGTCCTGGGCCCTCTCAGACGGCTGTACTTATTGTGCTACCATGACTATCTTTAATAAAAGAGGAGAGAAAAAAAAAAAAGAGGCGTCAGACGTGACAACGACATGCATATGCTTCAACATCAAACCCCTCAAAGTCTCATCACGATAGAAGGAGGCTTATTGTTCAACACCTCGTCAATCTCGCCCATAATCTCGGGCGTCAACTTGTCCACAGCCGCCACGGCCCTGCAATTCTCGTACACCTGCTCGACCCTGCTGGCTCCCGTGATGGCCGTGCTCACGTTGGGATTCTTCAGCACCCACGCCAGCGCCAGCGTGCTGAGCTTCATGTCGAGTTTGTCCGCAATGGGCTGCAGCTTGTTGACCTGCTCGATGATGCCGTTCCACGTATCCTGGCTAGTACGCTGCCAGTACCCCTTGACGAAGTCGACGCTCGTCTGCGCAAACCGCGAGTCCGGAGGAATTCCGTCCTTATACTTGCCCGTCAGAATGCCCTGCCGCATGGGAGACCAGACCGTCAAGCCGAGTCCCGTCTCGCGGTACAGATGTGCGAACTCCGTCTCGACCTTTTCGCGCTGAAGCATGTTATACGCAGGCTGCTCCGCCACAGGCCCAATCAGACCCAGCTTGTCGGCGTATCGCCACGCCTGCGCTATCTCGTCGGCATTCCATTCCGACGTACCCCAGTAAAAGGTCTTGCCCTGATCAATGAGGTGGTTGAATGCTCGGACCGTCTCCTCCATCGGCGTCTGGCGGTCGGGACGGTGGGCAAAGACAATATCGACGTATTCGAGATCCATGCGCTTAAGAGAGGCGTTGACGCCCTCGATGATGTGTTTCCGAGACAACCCCTTGTTGTTGACAATGTTGTCGCCAAAGGCTCCGCCCCAGTAAACCTATCAAAAACGCTGTTGTCAGCGAGCCAAGTCCCATTTCGTTTGGCAAAAAGAGAGAAATAAATAAATAAATAAACAGCCTGCCGCTAACCTTTGTCGAAACGACAAGATCGTTTCGCTTCCAGCCAAACTTCTTGATAGCTTCTCCCATGACAATTTCAGACTCTCCATCAGCGTACACCTCGGCGCAGTCGAAGAAGTTGACGCCACAGTCGTAAGCCGCCTTCATGCAGGCAAAGGTGCCCTCTGTCACGAGAAAAATAATACCAGTCAGCTACATATGTATGTGATTTTTTTTCTTATCCCAAGGAAGCATTACCTCTGTCAACATGGCCACCGTACGTGAGCCAACCTCCCAGGGAAATAGAAGAAACCTGAAGCCCGGAGCGGCCGAGGAATCGATACGTCATCGGCGGCATGTCTTGTGGTTTGGACATCTTGAGCGAGATAGTGACAACCGATTGCTCCACGTAATGGGTATGGAAGAATGGAAAAATCTTGGCGAATATAGACTTTCAATTCGCACTCACCCCGTTTTGTACTTGAAAGTGCAAGCACGAGAACAGAAAAGGAAGTGAGGGGGCGGCCGTTGCAGTGTCTATCTATAATTTTTACGGGTCCATGTGTAGTAGCTCGACAAAGAAGCATCATGGAGTCATGGACGTCAGGCGCATGCGGGGAAGGCGGGCCGGATACCAACAAATGCATTGTGTACGCTTTCGCAGTGTGGACAAACACCCGGCCCAATGGCACTGGATGGCCGAAACAACCGGCACTTCCATTCTATCGGGATCGTCAATGATGAAGCAGAAGATGCTGTTTGACTTTCCCGTTTTACGCAGTGCATGAGTGTCATTGGGTCGGGCGCTGTTCTCCCCGCTCATTGGCGATTCAACATGTCAGGATTTCAGTTGTTTCCGTCAAGGACGTCTTGGGCATCTTGAAATGCAGTCCTGAGTTCTGACGAGGCTCTGCTGCACTCTGGAGCTTCAGGACAATTGTTCAACATGGTACTGTCACCCATGCAAGAAACCACTTCCTCCTCGTCTTGCGGTGCACTTGCGGCGACTTGGCGAGGGGCCCCGTTTATATCACGTTCCGACCCCTGGATTCCTACTTAGGGAAGACTCTTCATCGTCGGTTGCTCTGCTTCAATGGGGAAATGCCCTCCTTCGTCTTCAGATGCATTAGCCGGTCTGAAATCATCATACCAGAGCCGAAACGGCGTTCGCGGCGTCCAAGTGTCTGCGTAAATGGTGTCGCGTGACCGTGCCTGGGAGCTTGCGGAGACTAGTTACGCTAGATGGACTTGAACCTTGACTGTCGGCCATGTTTGACGAACGTACGAACGTACGAATGTACGGGATAGCTGAAGCGACGAGCGACGTGTTTTGTCCAGCAGTAGTCCTCAGACGAAGCCGAATCGTTGCGTTGAGAGCAAGTGTTGTCCTTTGCATTTAGGGAGAAGAAAAAAAAAGAAACATGAAAAAAAAGTGGCCGAGATGACGGAGTTTTCCACGTGCTTTCGGCAAAGGAAATTGACCCTTGTGACAATTGGATTGCATGCTGAGTCGCCTCCGCGAAGAGCTCGTCATAGTTTTGTAGAGCTGCCATTCTAAAGCATCGTGATGCAGAGAACGCCTACCCTTCCTGATTTGCAGTATATTAACTTGCCACGTCAATATGTCAAGGCCATTGAGTAGGCTTTCCATATAGCTATCGTCTCACACCCACCCCAATCCGCGTTCCCCCTCTTTTCTCTCGTTCCCTTGCGTTCCCTCGCGCTCCCTCGCTTTACTGCAGCGTTCTGGCACAGCATCAAGAACTCGAGGGAGACGAAGCCGGAAAAGATTGAGCGACAAGATGTCGCAAGACCATGTGTAAATTCGCCAGTTGTCAACCAGAGCCGTGACGACAAGGCACGGCGACGGTTCAGAGTGCCTAGAGCCCTAGACCCCGTCTCCTCCTGTAGGTATAGGGGAGGGGTCATTACAGCAGTGGAAAAGAAGAGGCCATGACGGTTTCGTTCTCAGACCTTTATCGGAACTTGTCAACCTGGTTCACAATGCCAAAGGGAGCGGTTTGACAGAACGGCGCCAGCAATACATATGAACGTCCTTCTGAGCTAACACCTCAACAAGCATACTTTGTTGATATGCGAGCAGGTAGATGATGGACAACACGCTACCAAGGAGAAGCGGTGCTCTGCCATGTCAACAACTGGCTTGCTGGCCACTCGGGATTGGACCATGTCTCGGATGAATCGAGGTGGACGAAAAGGCACTAGGCTGAAGCCTCCGTTATTAGGCCGATCCTGCCCAGACCAGGCTGCCGCACGAATGATATTATGTTTTGTACGATGTGCTGGCCGATGACCAGGGGCTCGCCGGCCCATGTACGATCGGGACAGGAATAGGTCGAGGGGCGAACATTGTATAGAATTCGATATTGAGAAGTGCTTGCTTGTGTTTTCCGAAGAGCCCAACTTGTCGCGTTGTTGGCGAGAGATGGAGTTCCTGGCTGGTTGTCCGGAGCGGCGGGCCGAGTCAAAGCAACCCATGAGAAACGCCCGCCGCCCGCCTTGCCTCGTGGGTCTCAGGGCACACGAGTATAAGTAGGGTTTGATAATCCGTGACACGACGTGTGTTGTTGTTGGGGCGCCTTTTGACGTCTCCAGACCAGGTTCCGAACACTAGAAGAAAAGAGGGGAAGCCCACGAAGAGGCGGGTATAGCGCGTCCCCCCGGTCAATTGATACTGAATCACTGTTGACTCAAGGGGGTTATCTCTTGGGTAGCATCAGCATTGTTTCCAGCAGAATGTTGTCCGTTGTCCGGTGCCGTTGACGGGAGCGTCGTTACGTTGACCAATTTGACCGTTTTTGACCGTTTGACCGTTTGACTTGGCGGGACGATGCCTCTCAGTTGTTGCCTGGCCACCAGCCACACCAGCCATCAGTCAGCGCAGGCAACGCCTCAGTGCTGGTTCAACAACATCCAGTCAACAACAACATCAAGCAATTTGATATGATATGGTATTACGGGCGGAGCTGTGGGGCAGCCGGGCCAATGACCAGTCAGCCGCGGGGTCTGGATGAATTCAGGAACCCGTCAGCCAATCTTGACACTTCCCTCATGCGAGAGCGGACGCATCCCGGCAGGACGACCACCACTGTACCTTTTTCATGCACGCAGCCAGAGAGTGGACGGAGATTGGTCGAAGCGGGACGACCTGGCCCATATCTGTTTGCGAATTTGCGAGTCGACCTTTTGGATTGGTGAGCTCGGCAAGCCCGTTCTTGGCAGCCAATACAGGAAGGAGCCAGCCAATTCTACTTTTCTGCTAGGTATCTCTTTGGTGTTTTTGCGTCTGCAAAGACTTAATATGAGGTCCTGGTGAGGTACCGACAGCAGATAGATTAGGTACCTGCCCAAGTGCTTCTCGACGACGTGAAATGAGGCCTCAGCAAGTATCTCCATACGACCCGACCAGATATTACTTGCTAGCTTAACCCGAAGTAGGTGCCCTCTTGGGACTAATGAGCGTCGCAGCACCGAGTGCCCTAGCTGCTCTAGCTGATCTGGGAGTAGCCTCAAGTGTTTTCTCGAAGCGGTCTGATGATGATGATGCCTGATTGATTATGCCTCCAGCTCTGTGTCTGTCACGGCTGGTTGCCAAACATTGCACTGGCCGCGCTAGCAGCTTGAGGTCAACAACCCAGCGCAGCAGGTGCCTCATGTCCATTGTAAGCAGTGTACTTGGGTCAATAGAGAGGCTGGATCGGGGCTGGCCGCTGTTCTCGCCCCCAGCATCCATCAATGATGATGGGTCCAGACTGTTGAATGCGTGCTCTGCACAAGCACAAGCGCCCAGCACCAAGTCCAGCACCAAGCCCAGCACCAAGCCAAGCCCAGCACCAAACCCGGCCCAGCACCAGCACCAAGCCGCCCAGTCCCAGCAACAGCCTGGTCCACATGCAGCCTGGCCCAGTCAGCCACGCTCAACTGCCCACTGCCCTGCTCTGACCGTCTCTTTCCATGTCCATGGCCGTGGCCGAGCCACCAGGCCCAGCACCAGCCCCATCTATCCGCAGAGTTTGCCGGCATGCGTCTCCCTCGGACACAAAGACTCCACTCCACACCAGTCACCAGTCTGGCCCAAGACCAAGACCCGAGACGAGACCCCAAGCTTCTTCCCTTTGCATCGCCCGCTCCTCCTGCACCAGCATACGGCATCACAGGCAGACTTTTAACTTGCATTCCAACCAGGCACTGCCCTATCCGCTCTCTGAGCTTCTCTTGCACGGCGGTCCAGAAATGGTTAATCCTGCCTGTTGTTGCTGAATTGCCCGCTTTCGACACAGCGAAGAGCCCGTCGCCTGGCCGAAAACCCCCTTTTTCTCGTCGCCTCCCAGACCAGACCGGACTGGACAGGACAGACCAGAGTGCCCCCCCCCCCCCACAGCCAGCCGACTCCTGTGTGCTGCGCCTGTTTTCGCCCACCGCTCTGGTTGACAACGCAGCATACCAACAAGTAGCTTTCTGCTGTGTCCCCCCCCCCCCCTTTCCCTCTTGTTCATCCTTCTTCTGTCTGTTACCCTTCGTCGGTCGATTCGATCCCTTGGACACAACAAACTTCGTCTCCCGACGCACGAGGCCTGCCCCAAGGCAGCCCGTTTCGACTTTTCACCATGGCTTCGTCGTCGTCCAATGTCGTCGGCGTCCACTACCGCGTTGGAAAGAAGATCGGAGAGGGCTCCTTTGGTGTCATCTTCGAAGGCACCAATCTGTTGAACAACCAACAAGTGGCCATCAAATTCGTATGCGAGCCACATACCCGTCGAGACGCCGCAACATGTTGCTGTCGTTGTTTTACACTACCTCTGTTTTACTGACAATTGCGTGAAAGGAACCTCGCAAGAGTGATGCTCCCCAGCTCCGAGATGAATACCGAACATACAAAATTCTTGTCGGCTGCCGTAAGCCTCTACCATTTCGTTGTGCAGGACATTGTCTTTCTTGTGGTCTTTTCACAATCAAACTGACACCCATTTAGCCGGCATCCCCAACGTCTACTACTTCGGTCAGGAAGGTCTCCACAACATTCTGGTGATTGATCTGCTTGGCCCGTCTCTTGAGGATCTCTTTGATCACTGTGGGCGTCGCTTCACCATCAAGACAGTTGTCATGGTCGCCAAGCAGATGCTGTCTCGAGTCCAGACCATCCACGAGAAGAACCTCATATATCGAGATATCAAGCCCGACAACTTCTTGATTGGTCGCCCCGGCACCAAAGCTTCCAACGTCATTCATGTCGTTGATTTCGGCATGGCGAAGCAGTACCGTGATCCTAAGACGAAGCAGCACATTCCTTACAGAGAACGCAAGTCTTTGTCCGGAACTGCGCGATACATGAGCATCAACACCCATCTAGGACGCGAGCAATCTCGACGTGACGATTTGGAGGCCCTTGGCCACGTCTTCATGTATTTTCTCCGGGGCGGTCTCCCCTGGCAAGGTCTCAAGGCTGCCACGAACAAGCAAAAATACGAAAAGATTGGCGAGAAGAAGCAAACCACCGCAATCAAGGATCTTTGCGAGGGCTTCCCCGAGGAATTCTCAAAATATTTGACCTATGTTCGAAATCTGGGCTTCGAAGACACCCCGGATTACGATTACCTCCGTGACCTCTTCACCCAATCGCTGAAGAACACGGGCGAGGTTGAAGACGGCGAGTATGACTGGATGAAGGTCAGCAAGGATTCGGGAAAGGGCTGGGACTCAATGAAGAGTCATGGGCCCGGCTACCTCCACAACCCAAACGTTCGTCCCGGCCCCTCTCAAATGGAACTGCACAGTGGCCATCGTCCTGGGAATACCACGGCTCACCAGCAAGCACAGAATCTTACTGTCGGCCGTTTAAACGCCGCACAACCACCCCCTCCCTCACCGATCAAGCAGATGGGCAACAAGAGAGAGCGGCCAAACGCCCCCGGCGCTATGGCCGCTCAGAGGCTCAGCGGGGTGGGTGGTCTCCGAGGCGATATGGCTACCCCCGCTGGCTCGACTCAAGCTCAATTCCAGAACAGTGCCCAGAACCTACCACAGAGAGGACAGCAGCAGAGCCCTATGACTGCCACGGGCCAGGCTAATAGCCGACCGGCAGAGCCTCAACCCAGCGGATTCCAAAAGTTCATCAAGACAATCTGCTGTGGTTAGATGCCTCCCATGCGCTTTCGGGATTGCTTTTGCATCTAGTGCTGCGGCAGCATTCCAAAGGTCGTCGATGTTGATGGCGCCCGCTCTCCATCATCGTGGTGTTTTGCTCCTTCTTGGCTGGGGCGTTGTGTATCGAGTTCGGCTATAGCAACGTCGGACAGCAAGACGAGACGTTTCTTCAACTTGGTCCCGGCACCCGGCAGGAGCAACAAAATGACGAAGCTCCTCGAGCATATCAACATTAGACCACAAAGGCGACAAATGCAGAGTGCCCACAGACGACGGCGTAGACGAATCCGGAAAAAGTGGCGTCCCTACCATGAGTCGTACACGACTCGTCCAAAAGTGCAAATAGGGTCTAGATATAAAAGCACTGCATTCGACGGCGCGTGTTCTGCCCACTTTCTCACGACTAGAAACAATAATAACAAGAAAAAGAAGGAGAAATATTAGCAGAGTCATCCCTAACAAGAGGCAGCGCCCTCTTCCGCTCGGGAGAAGCTATTGGAGTTGGGACAAATTTCCTAGTCTTTTTTTTCTCTTCTCTTCTCTCTTCTCTTTGTTCCTTCTTACATTTGATACTCTTAACGTCAGGCATTCCACAACGAAACCATACTTAGAAAAAAAAAAAAAAAGCCCCATATCAATACATCGCGAAGGGCGGCGCTAGGTGGTTACGACACAGGTAGCATATTTGGGCTGTTGCGCACAATTTCATGTTCTTCGCTGTTGCTTTTTTTCCTTGTTCTTTTTATCATTTCTCTATGCTTTTCCTTATGGACATCAGACATACTCGGTACTTGATAGTTACGACTTCGCTCACCCTCCTCACATCACTCTGCTACCGAGACAAACATACACACAAATACCGACAAACACACACATTCATACTCTCTCTCTCTCACACACACACATACGATTATATAATAAAAGGAAGCCTTCAGAAGCTTTGATGGAGACTTTTTCCCCTTTTGTCCTAGCGTGGCGAGGGCGTCAGGGTAAAGGGACGGCGGGCGCTTGGTGTTTTTGTTTTGCGGCTCATCGCCCGACATGGCGTCATGCCAATGACCAGCAAAGCCAGCGAGCAAGCACGGGGAGGACAAAGTAGGGCATAGCGTGTTGACAGGAATATATAGGCTGGGTTTTGGAGTTTCTCTTATGGTATACATCGTAATGGCATAAAAAAGTTTCAATCATTGCAATGCAATCAGGTTCTGAAAATTCGAGGTTTTCGCCCCGTTCAGTGCTCAGTTTTGTGTGAAACCATTTCCATTCAAGGGACTACATTACCGACTTCATCTCATGAATAATTTTTTCTTTATTTTTACCAAGAACCAGCTTGTCCATGTCCCTCATCTTCATGTATCCGTGGTTTTTTCTCAAAGAAAAAAAAAAAGAAGAAAAAAGTTCTCAAACATACAACCACCTCACCTCATTCACATTACGCGTCAAAATTCTTTTTTTTCCTTGTTTCTTTAAAAAAAATAAAAATTCTAATGATGCTCTCGAGGTGACAATATTCGTGGAGAATAACCAATGTATCACAGGGCGACGGGGGACGGAATGGCTTAGGTGAGCTTCTGCTTGATGAAAAAGTTGCGCAGATGCGACAGTTGCCAGGCGCAAGTGATTCCGATGACGATGAGCTGGATGAGGATCCAGCGAATGACTCGGGAATTAGTGGACTCCGACTGGTCTCTGAAGTCGGCCTCGCGTTCCTGGAAAAAGATGAGGTGTGAGTAGGGGCCAAAAGAAGAAGAAAAGAGTGAATTTTTGTCGCGAGGAGTGGGGAAAGGAGAGGGAGGGAGTGCTGGAATTGTGTATGTGTGTGTGAATTTGCCTGGTTCCAATCAACAATTCACTAAGAGCAAACAAAGAAGAAAAACGCACTCGTTGGAAAATTTGCTCCCTTCGGATGTCGTTCAGTCGGGCGTTGAGCTCCTGTACTCGCCACGCAATGCTCTGCATCTTGTCCTTGTCGCTGCTCTCAATGGTTCCGGACTCGCCCATCTCCATGTCCAGCTTCAGTTTGATGCCGCCGTTGGGGAGACGGCTTGATAGCCACAAGGCATTAGGACTGTTGGAGGAGGGCACGAAGCAGATCTTGTGTTGGCCGGACTCGTG
The DNA here is from genome assembly GCA_000223055.1 of Claviceps fusiformis PRL 1980. Classification (NCBI taxonomy): domain Eukaryota; kingdom Fungi; phylum Ascomycota; class Sordariomycetes; order Hypocreales; family Clavicipitaceae; genus Claviceps; species Claviceps fusiformis. The sequence goes on from AFRA01000026.1 coordinate 42,836, forward strand.
GGCCGTGAAGGTGAAGCGGCCGGAGGAGGAGCCTTGCTGGGAGACGATGCGGTGGTCGTTGTCAAAGATTTCCTATTTTTAAAAAAAGAGATTAGTTGCAAGTTTTGCGGGTTAAAATATGTGCATCCGCGTTTTGTTAGACTGAGAAGGAAGAAAAGTATGTGTATATACTTATATATATGTTTGTGGTTGAGGGGAAAAGGCAAGGCAGAGAGAGGAGGTACGCACATCGACGGAAATGTACACGGTGAGCCCGCTATGCTCTTGCCACGCGTTGTTTCGCTCGTCATACTCTTCTGCTGTGTAGTGTCCCACGACGAGGGTATCCTTGGGGATTTCCTCGAAGAAGCATTTTGGTGTGGCGCCGTCGACGTAGAAATACAGAGCCTGGGCGGCCGAGGCCAGTGACAGGAGAGGGAGGAGATATCGCATTGTGCGAGGGCTCGTAGTGCCTAGGATGCCTAGGACTCTGGTGTTTTTGCTGATGGTTTTTTTTGGTGTGTCTTCGATGGCTGCGAGCCCTGCGAGAGGCAGACAGAGAAAGCAAGGGGCTGTCGAAGGCGAGGTGCTGCGATCACCAGGAATCTGATGTCTTGGTGTCACACAACTTGGAAGCTGCCACGGTTCGAAAATGGCACATGCGGCTCAACGTATCCGCCCCAGGTCCATTGGGCCAACCAGAAGTGGTCCTGGCTGCCAGCTGGCGGCTTCTGGTGACTACAGAGTGAAGTCACGTGCACGCTGCTCCTGCGGACCGGGGTCCAGTCGAAGGACCTTGGTTCCATAGACGGCGGAAGCAGTGCAATGCGGGTTTGTTTGCGTTGCCTCTCCAATTCAATCCAGCCGCAGCATATGAATTCAAGGCAGGCAGAAAAAAAAAACAATCTTTCAAGAAATTCTTTTACTACGAAAACAAGAGCTGGGCCGAAAACTCGACCGATTCGAAAACTCAACCAGGTTCATCTGACAACAACGGTGCCGCATCGACTTTCAATGCGACTCGGGGCTTTGCCTCGCCCCAGAAACAGCCGCGCCATGAGGCTCGTGGAGAATTGTGCATGAAATCCATTTTGCCGACATGCTGTACTAAGCTCGATCGAAAAGAAAATAGTCTTCAACAATACTGAAAAAAACCTGTCCAGTGACGACGGCGCGCGCAAGCCTCGGAAGTTAAAAGAAAAAAAAATGTCATCCTCCGATGTTCGTGACGTTCTCAACTTGGGGGACTCCTCCGGGTCGCGACCGTCCAAAAAACAAAAGACAACTGGGGCCAGACCCAACATTAAGGGCCTGGCTCGCGAAGTGCTCAATCTGGGAGGCGACAACCCCATTGCTATTGTTCCACAAACCACACAATTCAAGAAGCGACGATTTGCGAGCCGGAAACCAGCTGCTAGATGGGAGCTGCGGCCGTTCAGAAACTCGGGACGCGACGACCAGAGTCTAGTTTTGAAGCATTGGAGGCGGAAAGATTCAAAAGATGATTCTGGTGCGGCGGCGACTCAAGAGAGTCGGCCAGGAGGAGGTGGAGATCAACAAGGACAACAACAACAACAACAAGCTGGCCAGGAACTGAGCATTGAAAAGGTTCCCAAAATAGAGGAGCTTGAAGACTCCACATTCGCCAAGTTCAACGTCAAAGTCCACGTGCCGCAATACAGCAGGGACCAATACTCGGTGTCCTTGCAGAATGAGGATTGGACCATGGAAGAAACAGACTATCTGATGGAAATGGCGAGAGAATTTGACTTGCGCTGGGCCATCATCTGGGATCGATACGAGTGGACCCCGTCAGCGACGAACGGCGAAACGGACGCAGATGGCGATGAGAGCAAGGCTGTCGTGCCGACTCCGCGACCGCGATCGATGGAGGACTTGAAAGCGAGATACTACGAGGTGGCCGCAAAGATGATGGCGGCTCAGAAACCCGTTCAGTACATGACGCAGCAAGAATATGCACTGCATGAGCTGATGGCGCATTTCAACCCTAAGCAGGAGAAAATACGCAAGGAGTTTGCCATCAATACGCTGTCGCGGTCAAAGGAGGAGGCTCGCGAGGAAGAGTCGCTGCTCCTGGAGATCAAGCGCATTTTGGCACGAAGCGAGCGCTTCAACGAGGAGCGGAGGGAACTCTACAATCGTCTAGACTACCCCCGGGCAGAGACAGACATCAGCAGCTTCAAGTCCTCCGCGGGCCTGCAGACGCTTCTACAAAACCTTATGAATGTCGACAAGTCCAAGAAGAGGAAGTCCATTATGGGCACTGACGGAGCCAACACCCCATCCAACGGCAGTGGTGGTGGCGGTAATGGCGGCGCTGCGGCGGGAGGACTTCAAGCGTCAGGAGCACAAGCAGGTGGTCAGAATCCGTCCTCAATAGCCACCGAGGCGGGCGGACGAGACAGTGCGGCCGCCTCAACTGCCGCCACGCGTGAGTCCACGGCCGCGACGTCAACACCCACAGCAGGCAGCAAGAAGGGACATCAGCAGCAGCAGCAACATCAACAGCAGCAGCTGGAGAAGCAGCAGGCCCTCGAGCGTAGAAAGCTCACCAGCCAAGAGGAAGCCGTCTATGGCGTCACGCACCACGACCGCCTCGGCTCCGGCCCTACATTCCGCACCGAAAAGATTAACAAGCTCTTCACGCACAAGTCCCACCAGCAACAGCTCCGCATCACCAACACCCTCAACGAACTAGACGTCCCCGCAAAGCTGGCCATGCCCACGGCTGCCACAACCTTCCAGTACGAACAACTCCTCGCGGCGGTAAACAGCCTGCTCGACGCGCGCAAAGTCTCCGACAAGCTCGACGCCGAGATCAAAATCGAGCTGGCGAAAAAAGCAGATCTGGAGAAGACACATGGGCTGTCGCTTGCCGCATCTGCCCCGTCGGGATCGGAGAAGATGTCTGAAGAGGAGGACAAGGTGGCTCGAGTGGATGAGGACAAAAAGACCACGCCGTCTTCTGCCTCTGCCTCTACCGCTACCTCTAGCTCTGCCTCTGCCTCCGCCTCTACCCCTACTACAGAAAACAAGAAGCCTGACGGCAGCAGCGGCAGCAGCAATAAAGGTCATGGCAACAAAGACGCGGACGCGGAAGCTGACGCGGCCACTCACGCAGCGGTGGCGCAGTCGGGGGACAAAAACAAAAAGGGGCAGCCGACGGGGGACATTCCGGATGCCACGAAGCAAGAGTACGGCCACGGGCAGGATAGCACCAAGGCCGGGGAGAGGGACAAGACAACATCCCGATCAGTGAGTAGTGGCTTCAAGCGCAGTGCAAGCGTGCTAAGCAGCGTCAGCGACGTGAGCGTGAAGAGGCAAAAGAAGTGACGGGACCGAGCAAACAAAAAGCATGAGTCATCAGGGGTGTTTTTGTTCTCCAAATCGTGGTTTGCACAAACCACAGTCTCCCCGCCCCCAGGCAGGGACCTCCCAATATAAATATAATGTTTTGTTTCCCCTCTCTCCACAGCGATGAGGACATGGAATGGTCTTGGACTGTTCTGCACTCTTTCAGAAGGGGTTGTCACTTTATACAGCGGGTGTATTTCAAATAAGAACCGAATTAGTGAAGTACGTTTTGTGCGCCTGTTCCTTTTTTCTCCGATGGGGTGATTTACGCGACGTGTTGGAATGAAGGGATTATTTCGGTCTACGGGCCAAGAAGGATGATGGCTTCACCAATGTGATGTTAAGGGAGCACTCAGAGACCTTTTGCTTTTTTTTTTTTTTTTTTTTCCTTACCCACAACCCATCACGCGAGGAGGTTTGCTTTTCGTGGTCCTTGGTCTTGAAAAGAGGGACAGAAAGACGGTCATGGGGGGCCATGGTTCGAGATACCTGGAACGGGATGGTTTGTCGTCCGGACAACCACGTAGTCGGAAAGACGTGTCAGGCAGGGTCGATGGCCGTGTTACGCGGTATGAGCTTTCGCTGTGGTCGTGATCTCGGAGATGTACTATGATCTTGGAGATATTCTTTGACGTTGGGTCTATACTCACTGCTACGGGATGGTTTGTGCGTGTCTATTTATTCCAAGATGGCCAAAAGAGGTCTGTCCACGACGGCAGCTGTCTTCTGCCCTCCATAAAAAAGCCCTCAAGAAAAAAAAGAAAAAATGAAGAGAAAAAGAAAAGAAGAAGAAAAGAAGAAGAAAAGAAAAAAGAAAAAAAAAGAAAAAAAAAACAACGCACGAGCGCGGTTGAACTATCCCGCAAATACCCCCAGTAGTCTTTTCCCCCAGGACGGACACAGACTACCGCTGCTCCCCCCCCACGACTTCTTCCTCACGGACACGTGCACGGGCATGGACATGCCCAGATTGGTAACAGCCAGCGCGTACATCTTACATGGAACGAATGGCGTGGCGCCAGATCTACCGACCCTACGCGCCATAACGGCTAGCATGACCGCGTGCGATGGCTTGATTGGCGCGAAGACCTACACTGGCAAGGACACCGGTTCATAATGCACTCTGCCGAATCCCCACCGCTTTAAGAGCGGATTACGTTCCCGAGGAACCAGCGCGGGAGCTTGTCTACTTGGGGGGCTTGGCGCGGCGGCGAGTATATCGTGTGTGAGTGTGTGTGTGTGGATGGCGGTACGCGAGACGGATATATGAGCGAGGATTTGTGGTGTGTGCCTTGGGCGGGTATCGTGATGAAACGGACGTGTGTCATGCATGCTATTTGAGAGACGGACAGAAAAATATACATTTTTCTTTGAAAAAAAAAAGAAAAAAAAAAAGGAACGAGAAACAAGAAACAAGAAGAAAAAACAACATCATCGAGGTGGGTATGAAACACCTCGGCAGGAAAAAACACACGGCTGGATGGGCTTACGTGTACTGGGCGGAGAGAATTGCTTCCAAGCGCAGCGGGAGGCCCCTGGGGTGTGGCCAAGGATCCGTCTAGGACCAACTTGGCCGGCGGAACAAAACGATGGAAAGAGAAAGAATTCTCCGTGGCCGTGGCACTTCGTGTTGCGGTCCGCTCTGAGGGGGGAACGTGAACCCAGAGTCTTGGCCTTGTCGTTTGAGGAGAGGGAGGAGTCGACGCGCGAGGTATTTTCTGCAGGAGACGTGGGCGGGTGCAGGACGCGGCGCTGGTTTAAATATAGAAACAAGTCGCTATAAATATCCTGTACCTACTGCTTGCGTGGTGCGTACATACATACATGTGTATGTAGTACGTACCATCTTGCTCCCGCGTGGGCGCCAGGGTCGGCGATGCCACATGCCACATGCCGCATGCCAGATGAATCGTAAATCTCGCGAGCCGGCAGCCAATCAAGGGGCGCATAGCGCCAGAGCAGCAAAGCACTTTCATGGGCGATTTGTACAACAAGACGAGCATGAGGGGCGGTAAAATGGTAAGACGGAAAGGGGACAGGCATGGGACTGCAGAACGAGGAGAATGAATGGGGCGTGAGCCATAGGAGATCAAATCACATTCGTCCGCCACGGGGATTTTTTTTTTCCTTCGCTTGCATCGGGGGAGGAAAATAACGCGGTCCACATGGGATGAGGCATGTACCTTCAAACTTGGGAAAGCTATGGGCGTGTCATGAATGTACATGTGTAGCAAGGCCGCAAGAGGAGAGTGTCGAGGCAGCTGACACGCGGGATGGGACGTGGGGGAGGGAGGGGGGCGGTATATAACACGCTGACCGTGAAAGTGCATTCGAATGCCTAGATTCTGGAACAGGATGGTAAGCGTACTTGCTGTGTTGGGGGAGGCCGTGATTCTCTGAGCAAATGTCCCGCGCTTCCGTAGGCAAACAAAAAGAGGGCATACATGAAACTGGTGTCATCTTGCATGAGGCCGAGGCGGTCTTCCGGGCGAATGAGCTGATTATACATGCTCGTAGTTCGCTGTAGTCGTCCGGTGTCGCCACATTTTTCATGTATCAGAGACAGGCATTGAGTTGGTGGCTTTGCAGAATCTACAGATTCAACTGCAGGATAAAAATAACTCGGGCCTCGCCATGTTACAGCCAACCGTCTGGACTCTGTATGCGAGTGAGAACATGAGATCGGCACGTTCTGGAATATCTGACAGCATGCTTTGCCGCCACTTTTTTTTTTTCAACGGGATAACAGAAAAAGAAATTAAGACAAGAGAACGGAGCCCAGATATTTGCCCGGTTATCAAGAAGTAGCTCCGTCGTCGGTCAAGATGATGAAATAAGCTTCCAGAACCGACAGGTGAGCCCCTGCCACAAAGCGCTTAGAACGGCGGCTATGTTGTGTCTAGACATTTTGATTGGCTGGCGGGGCAGTCCGTAAAACTAAATCCATCTCAGTACAATATCTCAAGAGCGAGATACGTTTCACAAAAAAATGATACGTGATTCACGTACTCAATGGTGTCAAGGGCTGTCTAAAATAGCTCCTTTCTACCTGTCTTTGCCACGAGGTATGATTGAGTACGATCAGCCAGGACGAAATGCAAAGTCGGCGTCCTGTGCTCGTTCCATGATGAGGGACTGGTGATTGGTGATTGGCTGCTCGAACCTACGCCGAACTTTTGGGCACATGTCTCTGTCTTCTTGCTGGTGGAAGACGAAGCAGACTACCAGACTCACCAGCAACTTTCAAAAGGGCTGCGTGTTGGGCTTGGCCGACAGCGACATCCGTGACCTTGTCATCTTGTCTTGCAGGAGGAGGACGAGAGTGAGAGATGGCAACAAGGCTGGCTTCCTGGAGGACAAGTCGCATGCTCGGAGCTCTGTAATGCGGATACATAGGCCAAACTACCTGCACACCCGATTGAATGCCTGATGGCTGGATAGGTAAGGAGGGCCAGCGTCGCAGCGGCTGCGGAACCTCCCTTGGCGGCATCCCTGTGCGGATGCGCGCTTCCCAATGTCTATGTTGGATTTGCCGATGTCGCTGTCGGCGAATCCCGTGAGCTGTTTCCTGTTTCATACCGTCAAGCGCCCTGTCGACCTTTTGACTCTGAAGCCAGAAATTCCTTATCCTGTGCCTTTCCTTCACTCTTCTGTCTTGGGGCAGTCAATGTGATATGCTTAGGATTTGATAACGTGTACCGCATTTCGCCTTCAACATACAAGGGGTGTATCCTCCATATCCTGCAGACACCCAGTGCTATCTTCCAAGTCGTTTTCCTCGAGCTCTTGTCGTCACGATCGTGTTTCTTCCCCAGCCGCAATGCTTTTAGTGCAGAAATGTGAATTGGGTTTCATGCCCACCCAAAACGAACAATGGCGCGCTACATCCAATCACAAAATTGGTTGCGTATAGTAGTCATGATTCCAAGCATTGAACAGGACCGACCGCGCGCTGCCATCGGGTTCTTTGTCGGAGTTGTAGTAGTGCGGCACTGTCTTCTGAGTTAGCTCGACCGGCAGTTCCACGCTGATATTGTCGTTCCTTGCGACTTGGCCTAGCCATTTTGCACGAGAAGAAAAAAACGACCGGCTGAAAGAGTACCGCTTAGTCAAGCGTTGTACGTCAAGGACGCAACCCCTTGGAGGAATCCATCCAGCAACGTTGGACATTTCCCATCTGGTCCTTGCAACCGCCCGTCGTTCCTACGCAGCGACTGTCCATATCGAGTTGCTAGCTAGCTGACTGGCTACAAAGACGCAGATCCTTTTCGGTTGAACACCGCTTCTTTTCGAACCTATGCCTTTAACTTTATTAGTTCTCAAGCCACAATAGTCTTTGTGCTTTCGTTATGAAAAAGTGATAACTCCGCGCAGCCTCCGTGTGTCACTCCATCTCGCCGAGAATGTGATTGCAAGCATTGAGTAGGACCAATCAGCCTAGACAAACCGCTGACACGTGAAGTATACCGTGGCCCCTTTGTCGCGAACAAGCCACTTCCTGTCGGGTTTTTTTTTAAAAAAAAAAAAAAAAACGAGTTCCCTTCCGACAACAGAAGAGAAACAAGCGCAAAACGAAAGAAAGGTCTTCCGTGGGGGTTTGTGGCCAACAATCCTTCAAAATGATAGGTCGCGATGCTGTTGATTCTGGGAGGGGAAAACAACCTTCATGTTTCAAGGACTGGCATTTGTGGGACGGCTTGTCTCGGGAGTAATGGTGTGTGAATGGAGTTGAATGTGCGCGAATGTTGTGCGCGTGTGTCTCTGTGTGTGGCTGGGTGATTGATGAATGTGGGTCGCAAGCGGATCTGGCGTCTGCAAGAAAAGCGTGGCGGAGCACAGCCGCGACTATTCTTGTCATTGATAATACGAGATCGAAACTGTGCTTAGGCGCGGCGTTAAGTTAAATAGCGCCTATAGGCACGGCTTGCCATTGGGCAGTATCTTGCTCGTCAGTGACACAGAACGGCCATAAAGGAGTGAATGCCTCTGAAGTATTTGGACTAGCTGTCGGAGAAGGGAATCCATTTCGAGTGAAAAAAAAAACAAGAAAGGAAAAGATAATAATGATAATAATAATTCAAAGGAACATGGTGGAAATGTTGCTCACCTTTGCCTCTGGCGCGGATAAAATGCGGGAAAACAAAACCTCGTCAGACGAAACATTGGAGCGCGGCAGCACAGACACAGTTGTCGCATGTAGTACTAGCTACGTAGGTAGGTACCTACTAGGTAGGTAGCTACTTAGGCACACTGTACATTCAGTATGTGTGGTATATATGTGGTTCTTGGAGTCAAGTTCGTGAAAAGCGACCAAGTACGTCCGCACCTGGTGGTCATGCCGTGCCCAAAGCCATGGGAAAACATGCAGTACTGCCTGCCGGGTTTCAATCGTTGGGGGACCATCTGTTGACTCGGGAGCTCTTGAATAGAGAACGAGTCGCTTGGAGTCCTTGGTCATGGGCTCGCAGCACGACTCCCTTGACGCTGGCGCGGCGGCGATTCAAACCAGAGACGTACTCAAAGACGGGCTACTTCATCGAGGACGGCCTCTTGCCACTTGTGCCAGTATATACCGGCCTCCTTCCTGCAGCGAGAATGCGTGTCAATTTGAAGCTAGGTGGATTTTTCATTTCACCCTGGAGGATAGGCCCTGACTCGGCTCGACTTTGGACAACCTGGAGAATGGGCTTGAAATACCAGGCTCTGGGTTGTGTCACCGTAAATGTCCCCAACAGTGGGCTCGCAGCAACAGGGCAGTGATAATAGGCTATTGATAGATGCAACGAGGAATTGGATGGCAGTTGAAGAGCACCCATTGCGGGCACAGGAATTAATGAAGGTGCAAATGCACGACATCCATCCAGGATTCCAGGCACGTGCCGGACGAGCCAACATGAAGTGCGTGCTGCTGGGATCTGGCCTGCTCGTGGGGGGAAACGAGCCCAGGCAGGAGCACCCAGGCGGACATGCCGTGAAAGTTGGGAGGCAAGGCTACACTGAGGGGCCACGGCAGGTGGCAGGAGCTCTCTCTGTCTCTCTCTTGTTTTCTTCTTGCTTCTTCTTCTTTCTTTCTTCTTTCTTTCTTCTTCTTCTTCTTGTTCTTCTTTCTTCGGCAGGCGTACAAATGGCATCAGTGAGTCACTCGTCACCCGTCACCCGTCAGACGTCAACCGTCAACAGGTGTCTGGTCTGGTCACCTGTGTCGCGGAAAGTGTGATGCTCTGGTGGGGCCTGTGACTGGATGCTCGCCGTCTGTCGCGGCAAACACGGCCTGCTGCGGCCACGCCCAGCCCACCAGCCCCATTGTATGCACTGTGTGCACTGTGCGCGGTGGGCACTGGGCAATGTTGGGTGGGCAGGGGCACGTCTCTGAGCTCTCGCTGTCTCTCGCCTCAAAGTGCTTGCAAATGAAAACCAGCCTGCTTCAAGCTTCAGGTTTGCCGCCTCAGCCAAGAGTCCTGATGATAGAATGGTGCCGCCTCTAATTACTGCCATGTTCGAGTCGCCAACACGAAATACTCAGCGGCAGACCGGAACCGGATTCAGCCACACAAGAATGGGCCCAGACCACGGTTCGCGACTGACAATAGAACTGCATATTCAAGTCGAGCTACACAAGCTGACGGGCAGGCAGTTTTGGGTATCCTTTGTGGAGCATTTAAGCCGACCAACGGACCATGGTACTAGTAATTAGGAAGCGTATTGCAGCCATGATATGATTGATGCCTTCGGAATCTTGCCTCGCGGCTCGGCGCACTTCGTGGGTTGTCAGGTTGTGATGATACGCCAAACTCTTTCCACAGCATTCCCACATGTCTCCATAAAATTTGGGAAGACCAACTTTGACACTTTTCAACAGCTTGATCAATATTCTTTCAGTCGTCTGACGCACCACAACGGTTTGGATCGCGGCCTAGTGGCACCTTGTCAGAATAGGGCAGACGTTCCAAAGCGGCCGATATGCGCAACACCCGGGCTGCCGGATGCACATGGGCACACCAAGCAAGAGGTAGGAAGAATGCGGACTCGGTCTCGGGACATGGGGAGCAAGCGAGTGCGAAAAGAGTTGCAGCAATTAAAAGCGAGCTGTTCACGTCGTTGACGTTGCAGTCCCAAGTGTGAGTGAACACAAGGGTCACGTATTTTCTGGGTCCGGTCCCTCGCTGCCTGCGTTGCTCCTGCCGCAACACAAGCCGCGGCATGCACCCACACCATGCACTCACCTCCATGCACCCTTGCACCCACGCCACGCCCCCTCCTCCATGACCCAGCTGGCCCAACAAGCAGCAGGCCTAGGGCTCCGTGCCAACGCCCCTGGGCACCCTGTCTGGCACACCCTGCTCCACCCCTCCCCTGGCGCCCGCCGTGGACCTCTCCAAGCGCCACGCCGCCCGATACATGCAATTGAAAAGGGGGGGGGGGGCAAGGCGCAAAAGTCCACACACAGGCCCAAGGCTGCATGGACGAGGCAGGGAGGGCAAGAGGTCAACTGGTCGCCTGTGGTCGCCTGTGGTCGCCTGTGGTCGCCTCAGGTCGCCTGAGGTCGCCAACGAGCCCACCCAACCCGTTCTGTGCGCCGCCAATTAGCGAGCTAAAGCGCGGCTTCCAGGCTTGGCAATCGTCTCTCGACTCGGCGCCCTACCAGTCGACGCTGGACAGTCGACAGTGTCTGTCAGTCGTACCCAGGTACCTCCAAGCCAGGCTTCGCGTTCTTTCCCTTTGCAACCGTGTGTCGGTTGTACCTGTCCGCTGTCCAGGGCTGCCGCCTTTCTGCCGCCTGATCCCCGTCCCCTTCTCTCCTCTTTTCTGAAGAAAACGTGCGAGGCGCCAAACGGTGCGAGTACCAAGGCAACCCCCGAATCGGACCTCGACGTTCACATCCTCACATCCTCACCTCACATCCTCACATCCTCACACCCTCACATAATCACATACCCAGTCTGGGACGTTTTCCCTCCTCCTCCTACCTTCATTCTTCCTTCCATCTTAGACGACCGTCCTTTACGTGCCATTTTTTTTCTTCTCGGTCCTGGATCCGAGTCTTCTCTCACAGTGAGGCTCGCTTATTACTCGGACAATTAGCTGCGAAGTCGTTGGTCTGACGCGACAACACCACTCGAGGTCCCAGTGCCCACCCCTTCCGACGCCCTCTTGCTCCCATCGACGTCTTTGAAAGTCCGCGAGGAGGCTGTGGCCGCGGCTCAACAGTCGGCACGCCAGCATCCCGGGGCTTTTCGGACCCATGCGATAACTCGCTGTCATCAAAATTCTCAGATCCTTTGGCCTCGTCCATTGCCTTTCATCTTTCCTGACTGCAGGCCTGCCAGGAAAAGGTACGATACAAGTGGCAACGGCACGTTCACAACTAGTGCATCGGGTGGTCTCCCAGGGTCCACGGAAAGCTCTAATAAAGAAGGACGAGGTGTCTCTCGGGAGAAAGCCAGGACTAGAGCAATTTACAAGCCGTGGGCTGGATCCCCCAACCGGCTCTGCTCCCCGGATTGCATCTTAATAGCTCCCTTTCATCAAATATCGTCTTACGACCATAGCAGCCCTGGAATCTTCATATATCCGCCAGGACCGTGTAGAACACTGAGTCGTTCATAACACCGTGACGCAGCCCACTTGGAAACTCAACCAACAACTCTCCTTGATTTCCCCAACGGGGGGGTGGGCATTGGCAATCACAAATTCTTCTTTATCTCGTTCTTGTTTCTATCTATCTATCTATCTTTCTTTTTTTTTTGTATTTTCTTCTTCTTTCTATCTTTCTATTTTTTTTATTTCTTCTTTCTCTTCTCATCTTTTCTTCTTCTTTCTATCTTTCTATCTTTTTTATTTTCCTCTTCTTCTTCTTCTTCTCTTTTGAAGTAATGTCTGCTTTTACAGCTCTGAATGGAGGCTCTCCTAAAGGCACTGGGTCCCCTGCGGAGAAGTGCATCAAAATATGTACTTCAGATAAAGCAACGACATCTCACAGTCAATCGTCCCCTAAGACTTCTTCTGCCTACAAGGAAGGCTGGTCGACCAAGATCATTGACCAGCCGCCTTTTTCGTGTGGAGGTTTTGCCAAGGCAGACGCAACGCAAAAGCGCAAACGATCAGTTTCGACTGAATGTGCATCCAGGACGGCGCAGACGCCAGAGGCGGCTCCGATTAGACCACCGAACGAGAACCGAGAGATGACCAGCACTCCTCAGCGGGAAAGCAGCAAGCATATCGAAGAAGAGGGGCGAGATCAAGACGTTTCTTGGCCGGCACAGCATCACTCGCGAGCAGAAAGAAACGGCTACGATTCACCACCACAAGATTCCGAGGCGTCTACTCATGAACAGACAGAGGACCAAGGCGGTGACGCACTGCAAAGAGTATCAGGTCAGCAAGATCACAGCGACTGTACCAATAACAGCCCTGACGCCGAGGATCAGTCTGCAGCTGCTTACGGCAGCTCCTATGAGGGCGAGCAAAGACAAGACTCTATGCTTCATCACGACCCCAAGAAACGGAAGCGAAATTTCAGCAACCGCACAAAAACTGGTTGTTTTACATGCCGCCGGAGGAAGAAGAAGTGCGATGAGCAGAAACCCGAATGTGAGTAGTGGCCGTTTGCAGCTTTCCGTGTCAAAACATGGCCAATGTACACATTTGGTGCTGGCTTCTTCTTGACTGACGTAGACATGCAGGTAGTAATTGTATCCGGGGAGGATTCCTGTGCCAAGGATATCCGCCACAGAGAGGTGCCGGCTGGCCAAAACCAGATACGAAGGCACCCGCGGTACCGCTCGAATCCAAGGACCCGTCTTATGTTCCACCCGGGGCGTATGGGATGCCACAGCATGGTGCATATGGGTCGCAGCCCATAAAGCGGGAACCCCTTCCTCATTATCGTGGTCAACACCTCCGCATAGACCCGCCACAAGGCCGGCCCTTGGCAGTGGTGAGCGACGACGACCGACCAACGGCATCGACTACATCGACCATGACAAGTGGCGCGTCTGCCACGACCCCCGAGAATAAATTGTCGACCATTTCCTACCATTCGTCCAACGTCTTCCCTACCCCCATCAGCGCCAATACTCAAGCTCCCCCCTTTGGCGACAGGATGGCCAAAGATTATCAGCGAGTTGCTGCGCTGCACGACCTCGGTCGAGGCAGTGAATCCGAGACGACTCATCCCAGCAGTCACCTGCCACAAATCAATCTCCTTCATCCGAATCGGCCAGGCAGTCCGGCCGCACCTCACTCGGCACCTCACTCGGCGCCTCACCCGCCGGTTCCTTCTTCTAGTATACAGGTCGCTGCTCAGCTGGCTCTCACGCACCCTCATTCTCATTCTCATTCTCAGTCTCAGTCCCAACAATCCCAACAGTCTCAGCCTCACACTCCGTCTCACTCACAAGCCCACTCGCAGTCTCACGGTCAACCTCTGCCTCTGCCTCCGCCTCCGCCTCCGCCCCATCAAACTCAAACTCAGGCTCAGGCTCAGGCTCAGGCTCAGGCTCAGGCCCAGGCCCAGGCACATGCTCAGGCTCAGGCCCAGGCCCAGCCTCCACCTCAAGCAGCATCACATTACCCCCAAAGAAGAACGCAAAAAGAAGAAATGCTTTCTGGACGACATTTCTATCCCTTTGATAAGGAACTTTGTCTAGAGAGAGAACGATGCGCTGCCGCGTGCTGGAGGTTCAACCATCTGACGTCGCCACCCACCATTGGTGTGTCTCCTGAAGAGCGACATCGCCTGTTTCTGGAAATTCTTCAGCCGCGAGAACCTGTCCGCATTTCGCCTTCCGAGGCCTCCATCATGACCAATATTGGTCGCGTGGGCCGGCATGTCGCGGTGGAGACGCCATTTACTTGCGACTACGGCTACAACATCGTTATCGGCCACCATGTTCTCGTGGGACGGAACTGCACAATCAATGATGCGTGCGAGGTCAAGATTGGAGACAACTGCGTCATCGGACCAAACGTCAGCCTGTTCACGACATCACTGCCCATTGACCCTAAAAGCCGCCAAGGCGGACAAGGGCCTCAAGTCGGCCGTGCAATCACTATTGAGCAGGACTGTTGGATTGCTGGTGGCGCCATTATTCTTCCTGGCTGTACGATTGGCCAAGGAAGTACTGTAGGCGCTGGATCTGTTGTTACCAGGGTTCGTGACGGTCTTCTCCCCCCCCAAAACCCCAACTTCTTTCCCACCAAGCTTTGAGTCATGGGCTAAACAAAATGTACGACACAGGACGTCCCACCTTTTACTGTTGTTTTCGGCAATCCAGCCCGCGTGATGCACGGTGTCGGGAAAGAGGGACCATGATTGTTGACTTTCTTTCATTCTCCCCCCCCCCTTTCCTCTCTGCGTGTGTGTGTGTGGTAGGGGAAGGAGCTAGAAGGTAGAGGGCAAGAAAAGGAAAAAAAGAGGGGGGATAGGGGTCCTGAAGGCCGAATGAGCCGATATTCTTGATTAAGTTGCGTATCATGATACCCATGTGTACGACTGGCATGTTGCTCGCTGTATAGTACGAGGAGTTGTGATTTTTTTTTCCCCATTTCCAAAGATCTTTTTTGCTTTTGATAGCGTTAGCCAGATAGTTGTGTGGGCAATTTCGTTGCGTATTACATTCTACATGACGAATACTTGTAAAGCTACAATAGTTTTGATGACAATGGCGGGCCAGGGAATTGGACAAGATGGGAGAAGGAGAGAGTTCAATCGAAGTCAAGAAAAAAAACGGAAACAGAAGGCAGTATCCGCGGCCCCTACATCCTCCAAAGGAGATGCTGACGCGTCAGGTTTCTATCCACTTCGCGGCAATGAGTCCGACGCTGACAGGCCCCCATATGCATTTCCAAGCACCGACGATACTGCAACGGTATTGCGTCTCGAGGACAGGAGAAGAGACATCCTTGCAGGCCTGGCCGAACAGGTCAAGGTGTGAGCAGGCACGGGCGCATTGGTTATAGGGCCGTCGACTTTGGCTGCTACGTACCACGTGCCAGGTGTTGCAACTGCTTCATTTGACCTGGCCATTGGGCCAAAAGGAGGATGCAGGATGCACATCCTCTGGTGGGTGGATGGTGTTGACCGCTCCCCGGGTACACATGCATAAGTACTAGGTACATACCTAGATGTGAGTATATGCATACAACACACATGCATTATGCATGTGCGTACGTACATGTGTATGTGAGTGAGGACCTATGTACTTGATGCATATGCATGCCACCAATGTTGTTCAGAGGACGGGCATGTAGCAGCGCTTTAGGAGTGTCTGGAATTGTGTCTGTCTGGGACGAAGGGAGGCGGGGATGTTTCGTCATACGACGCCTGAGGGTTTACTGTTTTTTTTTTTTTGTTTTTTTTTTTTTGGAGAGGGGAGGGGGGCGGGGATGGCGAGGAGGGGTATTCGCGACGAGAGACGTGATATGGTGTTTCCACGAACAGCATGTGATGCAGCGCTGCAGACGGCATGGTCGGGAAAGTAATAGAACGGCGCGGAAGAGCGGCATGTAGGCATGGAGAGGGGGGACTGGATACAGAATATGGGGGCAAAGGGTGCGTTGAGGTGAAAGCGCGACGCGACTGGCTTGATGGGATGAACTTTGGAAGGAATGGGTGGAGAGTCGGGGAGGTTGGTGGTTATACGGATTTATGGGTGGGAATGGGGAATAAGAGCATGGATTGTAGGAAGCATACATTTGAAGCAGGTAAAAGTGTATATTTTGTGTTGGAAGGAACAAAAGAGAGAGGATGAGAAGTGAGAGTGGGGGTAAGAAAAGGGAATAAGATGGGGAAAGGGAAAGGAAAAGGAAAAGGAAAAGGAAAAGGGGGGAGACTAAAAGGGGATAAGGAAGACAAGACAATAAGATGGGAGGGGTGGGATACTATAAAAGATGTTTCGGTATAGAACAGAACAAGAGTGGGGGGGAGACTATAAACGCGGATGAAGAAGAGAATATAAAAGACAGGAGGGGTGAAATACTATAAAAGAGGTTTAGGAATGGAATAGGGAAAGTGGGGGAGGGGTTACAGTTGTCTTCTCCTTGTTGAGGGGCCGGAGGCGCTACCTTTATGGCAGTGCCCTGGAACGTAACAGGGGGAGTACAATAAAACAGAGATTTAAAAAAAAAACCAGAAGGGGGAAGACTTAAAAGGGAGTTTAAGAAGAGAACAAAAGAAAAGAAAAGAGAAAAAAAGAGAAAAAAAATAATAAAAAAAGAAAAAAAGAAAAAAAAATAAATAAAAAATAAATAAAAAATAAATAGAAGGTTATAAAAAGAAAAAAAAAGAAAAAAAAGAGACCTAAAAGAGTATAGAAAGGGTAATAAAATAAAAATAAAAAAAATAAAAAAAAGTAGAGATTTATAAAAAGAATTAAAAAGAATAAGAGTAAAGAATATATAAAACATTAAAAAAAGAGAAGAAAATAATATAAAGGAAGAAATAAGAAAAAAGGGAGAGAGAGTAGCCTATGAGAATTAAGAAAAGAATAGAGAAGGAAAAAACAGCGACGGGAATATTATAAGAAGAATAAGCGAGAAAGGGAGGGAGACTATAAAAAAGGGAACAGAAAAAAAAAGGGAACAGAAAAAAAAAAGGGGGGGGGGGGCACTACGTTGAAACCGTGAGACTTCATCAAATGCACATGACATCGCATCTACGCGTTCGATACTAGCGTGTGAACACACAACCTTGATTTATACATTGACATCTATCAGGTCTATTATGTTGGGCAGCACGAAGTGAGCAATTCTTTCTATGTATGTACACATATGCACAGGTATACAGGCCCGATGAGTATTGTACACGCGAATGAAACCAATCTATTCATACACACCCCCCGCCATCTTCTCCCCATTCGCATCAATGATCCCCTCCATCAATTTCAGCGCCTTGGCCTGGTCTTTTAGCCTCCCGAACGCCTTGAAGGTGTATATGTCGGGCTTGAGCCCCGTTGCTTCCATGTCCTGCAGGGTGTCTACCGTGCGGCGAATGTTCTGCATGTGCGCGTAGCCGCTGATTACGGTGTTCCACGTCACGAGGTTGGGTGCGATGCCGTTCTCTTGCATCACCTGGCGGAGGTGTTCTGCCAGGAGCCTGTTGCTCGGGTTCATGAGGCCGCGGAGGAGAATGGTGAAGGTCATGACCGTGGGAGCGGGGTGGATTGGGGAGGTGGCCACGACGCTGGGGGAGTCGGCGTAGGATATCCTGCTCGGTGGGTGGTTGCTGGTGGTGGTGGTGGTGGTGGTGCTGCTATGGTCATTGTGATTGCTGTTGGCAGTGTGCATCTGGTCCTTGAGCATGTCGCCAAAGATCTCGAGGGCCGAGCGCGAGAGATCAGGATAATCCGTCATGGCGAGGATAAAGGTGTCGTGGATGAGACTTGCTTGATTGGTGATGAGTCGCGAGGCTGATGGCAGAGACGGATTGCGACTCTGCTCCTCGAGACGTGTTTTGAAAAACGCATAGTACGTTGTGATATCATAGGGCGCCCGCAGACTCCGGATGTATGCTCGCAGCATGATGGCGATAGTTGTCAAGGACGGCCGTAACTTGGTGTCCTCGGCAGCGGAGAAGAGCTGGTCGATAAAGGGAATGATTGTTGACTCGAAATTCCAGCGTCTTCTTGTTGCATCATTGCCTTGGAGGACGAGGAGGCCTTGATGGTGTTGGTGTTGTTGTTGGTGATACTGCTGCAGCTGCTGCAGCTCGTGCTTGTGCTCGTGCTCGTGCTCCATCTGCTGCTCCTTTTCCTCCTCCTCCTGCTGCTGCTGGCTAACGCCACCTTGGGCAAGAAAAAAGGGCAACGCGTCAGGCAGCCACCACTGCAACGGCTCGAGATCAAACTTTTTGGCATAGACTCGTAATAGGGGAGTAAAAACGTCCGTTCCTGGCATGTCTGGGTGTGGTTTCTCGCGTCTTTCTGCCTCTGAAAACACAAAGGCACTGTGAAGCGCATTGTTGAGGACGTCCACGATGGGCACGTTAGCGGCCTTGGCCAATTCAAGAGCCTTGGCGATATAGTCCATTCGAAGTGAACCTTTGGCACCCCTGAATATGGTTGTCCATGCTTTCTTGTCGAGTTGGATGCCGGATTCGGTAAATAGGGAGGCCAGCCTGATGGCTTCTTCCACCTCGCCCGACTGACAGAGAGTGTCGAGAAATGCCGTCGTGGCGAGGACATTCATCGTGAAGCCGCGTTGTATAAAGTACTGGAGCGCTTCTCTGGCATCGAAGCTGGGCTGGACGTCCACGCCACGTTCTTCTGGTGCTTTGCAATGAAGGAGCGACGTGATGACGCTCGACGGCCGAGCCTCGTTCAAGTCGGCCCCTGCCTCTGACAGTCCCCGCAGGATTTCAAAGGCGGCCTCTTTGTGCGCCGCAGATCCGGCCAACTTGCTGGCGAACTGGATCAGGGTGTTGGCATGCAGGTCCAACTCGTGTTCCCGAAGGAGTAGGTATAGTTGGTGAGCTTGTTCGCTGGGCAAAGCCTTTGCAAAAAGGCCAAACACTCTCTGCGTAAAGGGAATATGGCCCTTGGGGATGTCGGTCATGATGTTTCGGAGAAATCCCATTATTCCTTCTGCCTCGAGGGTTTTCTCTCTCGGGGTGCTCGCTTCGTTGAGGCGCGTGTTTTGAGCGATGAATATGAGGACATCATGAATCGCGTATCCCGGCGGCGGCGGATACACGGTCGCCTCCAGCACGGTGTGCACTCTCTGGGGGCTGATGCGCATGGCTGACAGCACGAGGCATGGCCATTTCTCTCGCCGGGTTTTTTCGTCCAACTCATGCCAGGCCGAGCGCATGGCTGACACGGTGTCATGCTCCAGCAGCCACTCTGCATCCCTCTCCCACGGTCGATCGGGATATGTTTGGTCGCGAATCTTGGAAAGCCTCTTCTTCCATCTGTTGAATTCTCTCCGAAAGTCCAAGAGCTCTTCTCCGGAACACTGATGTCGGAGGTAGCCCCATTGTGTCCAAGTGTCGAGACCGGACAATGATCGTCTTCGAGTGTACTCGGGACTGAACTTTGACTTGGGACGGCCGCGCGACCTAGAACTTTTGAGGGGCGCTGGTTCTCGAGACCTTCTGAGGGGCGCTGGTTCTCGAGACCTTCTGAGGGACGCTGGCTCTATGCTGAAGCGAGGGCCACGAGAATTCGAGCTGCGCTCATCTCTGTCGTTGGAAGAAGAAGGTTGTGTCTCTGTACACTCGGTCGAGGGCGCTATCGCCCGCCTTGGTCTTGGTCCTTGTTGTTGCGACGGGTGATCTGGTGCTCTTCGTACCCCAACACAATGGGCCATGAAATGAGAGTCCTCCTCAGATTGAACACCCGTTGACGGCGAGCTGAATCTCGATCTAGTTTCAGGCAAAAGTCTGCGAGGACAAGTCGAGAAAAGACTTTGCTGCGAGCTTTTCGCGGCAGATCCCAGGCTTGTCGAGGTTCCGCGAGCAAGACTCAGCCGTGCGCAGCGGGCTCGACCCAGGCAAACCACTTGCATCTTGAGCGACCAAAGTGTATCGTCCGCTTGGGCTTGTCATGATGAGGGCATGTCGATCAAGGCCGGATGAGGCTCTGGTTCGAATTGCGCCGGCTTGTATGGTCGGGTACGCGATGTCGTAGAAAAAAAGCGATGCAGTTCGCTAGTGCCTGGCAGAATCTGGAGCCCCGTTGGCTGTCGAACATGCAGCATCTGCTTAGGCGCTGCTAGCGTTGGATTAGCCGCTGGCGCGCCAACATTAAGCGGCCCCAATCCCCGAAAGGCACCCAAGTCACCAACCTCCACCCACCCATCTCTCTGTGCTCACTGCTCGCCATGATCTGATGGCAAACCGCAAATCTCTTTCCTCCGCAGCCCATCCCCAACGCAGCCAAAACCCCTGCGCGCCATGTCCTCCTTCAACACACTCAGCGCCGCTGCCGAGGAGCGCAAAGCGCGTCTAGCGGCGCTGCGGAGCCTCAAGCGAAAGCACGACGACGACGACGGCCACGAAGACGTCCACATCCCAACCCCAGACACAACAGAACCGCACCCAGCGGCAGAGCCCTCGGAAATCGACAAAGCGCCGAAAGTACACCTCTCGGGACGCAACTATGATCCCGAAACGAGGGGACCCAAGCTCGGTTTCGACCAGGCGCCAAACGAGAACCTCGAAAAGCCGACACTAGAAGAGCAAGCCGCCGAGGTGGAATCCAAAATACGGCGACAGGCCGCCGAGGAAGCCAAGGACGATAAGCGGCTGGATCTGTTCAAACTACAACCGAAGAAGCCTAATTGGGACCTGAAACGGAACTTGGAGTCGAAACTGGATGTTTTGAACGTCAGGACGGATAATGCGATTGCTCGCTTGGTCCGGGAGAGGATCAATGGTGCGCAAAAGGCTGCTGCGGAATCGACGCCTAGTGGCAGTGCCCAGGTGGATGGAGAGGGCGTTGGGATGGACGGTGTAGCACTTGTGGAGGGACTGAGGGTCAGACAACAGGAAGACGAGGAAGAGGAGAGGAGAGAGCGACAAGAAGAGGAAGCTATGTTGGCGTGAGGACATTTGATTACCCTCTTCCTTTTTATGTCTCTTTTTCTTTTCTTCTTGTGGTATTGTTCTGCCTTTTTTTTTTTTCAAAAAAAAAAGAAAGAAAGAAAGAAAGAAAGCTTTTCTTTGGAGTTTTGCATGGCATATGGCGACCTAATGGTCTTCTACAGGATGCTTTTTACACAAAATACAAAGTTTCATGATACCCATCATCTGCCTCTGTTCATCGCCTGCGTCATGGCCAATCTGCGACTGAACGGACTCAAACTTCTCTGTCGTGACGCCTCAGAATGCTGATTTCCTCCTCTGCTACCGCGGTTGTTCTGCGAGCCACCGCCTCGACCACCTCGATTTGATGCCCTGCTCCGTGGCTCTGCTGAAGAGTGTGAGCCATAGGAGACACGGCGTCTGTTTTCAGTTTTATCCCGGCCCGTGAAGCTGCCTCGCTGGCCTCGCTGTGGCCTGCTGCCGCGATCGCCCTGGTCGCGATCTCTGTAGCGGCGCTCTCGAGAGTCACCACGTGGTGACAAGCTATCTCTTGATGGCAAGCGATGTCCGTGCGCCGCGGGTGATGGACTGCGACTGATGCTCCGTTGTGGCGAAACTTCCCTTGGAATATCGTCGTAAGAAGGGCTGCGTCTTCGCACCACCGGCTCTGGTGACAATGACCGTCTCGGTGACAAGCTATCCCTTGATGGCGAACGACGTCTACGAACCGCGGGCGATGGACTGCGGCTGATGCTGCGTCGCGGTGAGGCATCCCTCTCTACATAATCGTACGAAGGGCTCCGTCTCCGTGACCGAGATTTCGGCGCTGGCGATGGCCTTGGTGACCGTGAAAGCCTCGAGGCAGCAGTCGAAATCGTCGAGACGGAGTCGGACGATACGGAACGGCGGCGTCTGGGAGACGGGGCCGCAAGATATTCATCGCGCTCCTCTAGCTTCCGCAGTCTGGCGCGCTCCGCTTCCTGTTTGGCAAGAATCTCATCCGCCACTCCCTTCCTAGCCTCGCAGTCAGATTTAAAATACAGAAGAGTACGCAAAGGTAAGGCCCAGGGAGTTGGCGGGGGGTCTTCTTCAGAGACATACT
Organism: Claviceps fusiformis PRL 1980; assembly: GCA_000223055.1. Classification (NCBI taxonomy): domain Eukaryota; kingdom Fungi; phylum Ascomycota; class Sordariomycetes; order Hypocreales; family Clavicipitaceae; genus Claviceps; species Claviceps fusiformis. The sequence continues at coordinate 64,813 of AFRA01000026.1, forward strand.
TCTTCTCAAGGGGATTTGGCTTGTCGCTCGTCAGTTTTGGCACAAGCTTGGGATCGCGCAGCTGTTGTGATCTTGAGGGACGAGATACATAGGGCCGTTCTTGCGACGAGGCCTTGCATTCGTAGGAATAGTGACGTGCTTAGACAGTTAGTGATTCAGGACGTGAATACGTCGGAGTGGCGTTGGCAAGGGATTTACATATCTCGCTTCAAGCACTTCTGGCACTGTACATTGGAAGGCGTCGACCGAGAGGGCCCTCCTCGGCCCCTGTATGCGTACATGAGGAATCCGGGGATCGACGACGTTCTGGAAAGTTGAAGATGCGCACGGCACAATGGCGAAGTCCAGAGTCGGTCGACACAAGTCGTTCGTCCCTACATCACATCAACTTGTCGTGGACCCCTGCAAGAAAGCGCTCACGTGATGGATAGACTGTCTGGCCGTCCTGCACCCTGGAGTGCTGGGCGCGGTGCCCTGACAGCACGAGTGACAGCACTCGACTGGGAGCCTTGACAAACGGGGCGGCTGCGGGAGGCAGCTGCCCGCCTCGTTTCTTCTTTGGTACCCGTCGCGCATGTCCGATGGATATTGATTATTTTCTTTCGTTTTTTCCTTCCTTTTCTTCTCCTTGTTATTTTTATTTTTTTTTATTTTTTTTTCACCCCCAGACCGTTCCACGTCCACGCCCCAGGCCCCACTTGCACATACAATGCACCAATCAGACACCACAGCCCCAAGTCCACCGAGCCCCAAGTCCACCGAGACCAAGAAGCCCCCACCGGCCCTTCAACCTCCCCTCCAACAAAAAGTTGCGTCGCCTCAGTGCTCGCTTGCATGTCGTTGCGCCGCCTACATCTCATCACCCGTTTGTCAGGAATATACTGTTTCCCAAGACGAGCTTCGCCCAAAGGCCTGTCCTTTGCACAGCCGATCACGACCACGGCGGTCTGTCATTGTGCTGCGACAATCGGCTCCCGTCGCGCAACTGATAACTCCGATCAAAATCTCCCGCTCGATGCCCACAGCCAGGTTCTAGCTCGTCACGACGACCATGATCGCCAACACCTCGAATGTTCTCTGTTCTCTTGTGTCGAGCGATTCTGCTTTCTGATTCTTAATTTCTAAATTAATACGGCCACTTTCTATCCGTCGACCTGATCCCCAGACCAGAGTCCGACTCTTGCCATCGACGCATCTTTTCGTGTTTTCTTCTTTTTTTTTCGCGACCGCTGTCTGGATTCATCCTATGTTAGATTGAGGGAAACAATCGCCATCGTCTTCGTCGTCGTCATCTTCATCAAAATTACCGTCATCGTCATCGTCGTCATAATCATCATCGTCGTCATTATCAGCGTTGCCTTTGGAGTTGGATAATCCAGCTCCTTTTCTCCTTCTCAGCCATGGCCACTACGCAAATATCTCCTGATATACCTAAACCATCCTTCGCAATGGTAAGAGTCCACTTTCTTCCTCGTCCATCGCATTCATTTCTGTAGTCTAAACTAATCTCTAAATGTCGTCTTCAGATTGCGGCATCTGTTAAGAAAGAAATTTCTCCTGCCTCGCCTGCCAGTGCAAAGAACGACAGCCTTCCCTCCACAACTGCAGTCATAGCCGACGGCTCATCCAACTTTGACAACAAGCGACAGGCCGCAGCCAAATCAAACGGTGTTGATGCCATCTCGTCAACCCTTGATAAGCTCTGTCTTGTCTCGAAAAATCCCAGCTTAGTTGTCGACGGCCGCGGCTCGATACTAGAATGTCAAAAGTCCAACTCGAACAAGGAGACTGGATCAGACGAGTCCCAGAAATGCGACTCCTCCAGCTCCGATTTGGGTACCAAACCACCAAGTCTCGATGGGAAGAGCATCACTTCCGGAACGACATTCGCACTGGATGAAAAAGAGTCACTTCGTCCTGATGACAGTGCTAGTGTGAAAGCTGCAGCAGAAGACGATGATGCCTTTTCCATCCGCGGCTCACTCGTTGCCGGATCTCGCATGAGCTCAGATGTAGCTCTCAGAGCAAAGGGAGTCCTGTCGGCGGATTTGGCTGACCGTAGGGCTGCTCAAGCCTCCATGGTTACTTCGCCGCATGGCATCCTTAACCCCCCTACCACCTCCTCGGATCGCCTGCCCACCCTCAATGCCGCTACACCGCTTAGCGCGGACGGGGGGTCCCCCGATGCTTTGAACGTCATCTACCGCCAGGCGCCCGATGAGAAGTTACTTCTTGCATTGGCGAGCCCCCGGGATCGATATTTCTTACTCCGACTGGAAAAAGATGTAATAGATTTTGTTCAGGATTCCAAGTGAGTAGCCTTCCTTGCTGATGCAGTTGCTTTGTTTGTCGCTGTCGCCAAGCCTATCGTCCTTGTCCTCATCTCCGATGGGCCTTTGCTAATGTACCTGCAGGGAACCCTACATGGACCTTCCTCCTTCCAACTCCTTCTGTCGAATGTTGACACATAAACTGGCCGACTATTATCATATGACGCATTCATACGAGCCTCATATCGGTTCGGTCCGCATCTTCAGAACGCCCTTCTGCCGTGTGCCGCCCTCACTTGCCAATATGGCACCTCCGCCAAACGTCTCTGCCAGTAGCACACCACCTCCTGCTGTTCTGCCAAGGAAAATTATGCGTCGTGGTCAAGACGGAGATGGCTTGATGAGCGCCAACGGCTCGAAACCGGGATCAGAATCCGGAAGTGAAGCAAAAGATAAACTGGCCGCGAGCCAGAAGTCAGTGCCGTCCACGCCTCTCCTTCTCTTCACCCACAAACACTGCTCAGTTGTTGAGCTGAAGGATTACGAACTGACAAATGTGGCAGACTATCACGAGAAGAGCGCGAAGAAATGTACAAACTAGCACGTGAACGCATATTTGGTAGTTCCGAAGATATCATCCCTGGTGCGTAAGAGCGGTTCTCCGCTTGATTACGACTATTTTTGTACCTCTGGAATCGTCGTCTAACAAATGCATGCGCAGAAAACGATGGAGAAACTGGCATGTCTCGAACCAGCTCAGTTTCCGCTAACACCAGAACCAACGGCACTAAACGAGGCAAGTCAAGCAAACAGCGTCGTGATGACTCTGATAGTTTCGATTCCAGACACCAGTATACGGCATTCTGGGGTCCTCAGCAACAGACGTGGGTTCCTCAGTCCCGGGGGCAGTATGTGCCTTCAGCACCGGGTCAATTTGGTGGTCAACCTCAAACTTCCTATCCGCCCCAGGTTGCTCCTTGCTACGCTCAACAAGGTTCGAGCTACCAACACATGCCTGTCACGGTTCCCAATTCCAATTTTCCTGTATATGGAATGCCTCAAGTAAGTGTGATTGGCATGTTCTTTTTGCATCCAGTCTGCCCATCACACAATCACCGTATTCAGAAATCGTGCTAAGAAGTTTCGTGTAGCAGTTCCCCTCGCAGCCTCCTCAACAACAACAACATCATCCGTCAAATGGTAGCCCCTTGACGGCCTACGGCGCTCCAGTGAATCCTCCTGCTGGGCCACAGGCTTCTTGGATACAACCGGGATACAGTCAACCTTCATATGCTCCTCGAGCGCCGGCGGCGGCAGCAGCGGCGACGGCGCCGCCGCCAGGTGTCAACTCTGCTCAAGTCGGCATTCCATATGCATTTGGCCAACTGCCTGCTCGCATGAACCCGCATGACCCCAAAAGCCAGCACCCGATCCCGGGCAGCTACAATAGAAATCATGCATTTAATCCCAAGACACAATCCTTTGTGCCTGGGGGCAATGGCATGTCTGCTGGGCCGCCGCCTCAGCCTCCCTTCACTGCCCCTGGATCCCATCATGGTAGTCCTCAAATCGGCACACCGCCGCACTTGGCATATGGTGCCTATCCGCAGCCTCAGGCGTATGGCGGAGGAGGTTATGTCATGGCACGTCAGGGATCGAGCAATTCCGTGCCTGGATACCATACCATGTCGCATGCTTCTTCGCCGTACATGCAACAACCTCAGCTGCCAGTCATGCCCACGATGTCCGCTATGCAACCCATGGCCCATGCGCCTCCCGCACCTCCCCCCCAGCATCATTCATCGCAGATTCCGCCTGGTCATATTCCGGGAAGACCCCCCATGCCAACTCCCCAGGCATCGAGTCAGATGTATACGCATCTACCTACGTACGGCAACCCGGCAACTCTACCACAAAAGCCAGCGAGCGGAATATAGGATGCATCCATACGGCATTCGAGGTTAGTTAGTCCAGCAAATTAAAAGGCGTCACGGGGGAAAGGGGGGTTGGATGGAGAAGGGAAATGAACAGAGGGATCATGAAATCAGGGGTAGTTTGTTATCGCACCCACGCATGCTGGCTTTTTTTTTTCTTCTGTCGAGACTCGTTCGTATACATGTATGTCTCATTATACTTTTCCTATTGGCGTTATCGGGCAAACAGGATGATAGGAAAAAAGAAACAAGAAACAAGAAAAAGAAAAGAAAAAAGAAATTAAGGTAAAACCCACAGGCCTCCTCGGTCTTAGTCTCAGAGTGCCCTGCACAGACTTGTTACCACAATGAAAGACCACGCGACGATGTATCCCCGGCTTCCTTTTTCTCTGGTTCTCCCTTCTGTCCAATCCAATCACTGTGTCATTTTGTATTACGATGCCAAGGGACCCCGTGATTAATAACATGATTTTTTACTTTCTCTTGTTTGACAGAATTTCACCCATTGCCCTTCCACTTCATACTGCACCACATGAATCAAACTTTAAGAAGAAAAGAACAATCATCCGGTATATAAATTAACATGAAGGAAACGGCTAGTATTTCTTCAGACGCCGACAATGGTCTTGACGAACCCACAGCGCCAATGATGGATGATGTGTTACATACAGAACACGGGGTGCAGGGTTCTAGAACGAGTCTCGTTTTGCATGTGCAATATACGCGTGTGTGATAAATTATTTTTTTTCCTTTTTCGTCCTTTTTTACCATTTCTTCTTCTCTGCGGTTCTCATTCATGAAATAACAAAGGAATAAAAAAAGGCTGCTTTTCCTGTCGACACCACCCGGCTTCCCCCTTTCAGAAGGATTTTCTTTGCTTTCTCCCCGACCAAATCAAGACGTGGATGGGGTTTTCCATCCTGCTTGTTTTTCATGCCTTCCCCCGTCCCCCCTTTTACGACACTTTTTTATTTTCTTTACCGAAATAAAAATAAAAATAAACAGGCAAGGATTCTTTCATTGTGAAGAGAGATTTTGGCATCATAGTGGACAGAAATAGAGAGTATAGTCAGGAAGGGGACTAAAAAAAAAGAACAAAACAGGTCATGCCTCATCCATGAAGGGAGAAGAAGAAGAAGAAAAAAATGCGTGCCCATGATATTTCCCATCTTTGCTGCAGTTTTTTTTTCTTTCTTTCTTTCTTTCTTTTCTTTTCTTTTGTTAACTGACATTTTGAATGTTTCACTCAGCCGGCTCGCGGGGCTCCCTGGGTTCTCGGGGCTCCCTGGGTTCTCGCTGCTGACCACCACTGCGGCCACCGCCTCGACCGCCGCGCTTGTTGCCACGCTGGCCCTTGTCGCCGTCGGGTTTACCCTCGCCATCCTTGTCGTTGCCGGTGAGGTTGGCGACGGCCAGGCGTTGGGAGAGGTCGATTTGCGTGCGGATCGTGTTGGCGAGGTAGCTGACCATGAGGACATCCTGGATGTGGTTGTTGAAGTCATGTTCTATCTGGGCGGCGTCCACCTTGGGCGTGAGGGACAGCGCGCTCATGAGGTGCTGTCCGAGGGCATTGTTGGGCTCCACTTCCTCGTCCAGCACGCCGTTGATCCATTCGCTGACGCGGTCCAGCAGGCTGAGGGTCTGTTCGATCGACCGGCCGAGGGACTCGATGTCAGATACAAGGGGAGCGGAGCGGTTCTCGTTGTTCTGTGCGCTGGCAATGGCATCGAGGGCGCTTCGGTCTGCATCGCCGTACAGGATTTTGTGTGGCACCTGAATGAAGAGGCAGCTCTCGGCGGCGCGCTCGGCGTTGACGGCTACGGGGGCGCTGATGTAGCATCTCGTCTGGATATCTTCGCCCGGCTCCGTGGAGATGGTCATGTGGATGGCGGGATGAGGTGCGGTCCCCGTCTCCGCGCTGGCGAAGAAGTTCTGAATCAGGGCGCTGAAGCTGTTGAGCTCGGGCGAGGTGGTGTACCAGCCGAGGAGGACTTCGCGGGGCGAGGCTTTGAGTGTCAGGGCCAGCATGTTCTTTTGGTATTCTACGTCCACCTCAACTTGGTCCTCCTCTTCGGTGTGGGGGATGGCGAAGCACGATCGGACTTCGACCTCGGTGCCATCTTCAGAGCGGGTGCCGACGAGGGCGCCGATGACACGTGTGGATTGGGCGGTTTCACGGGTGTCTCTTCGGACAGCATGGTCGAGGATGGAAAAAACGGCCTATCATCCGAGCGAGGAAAAGAGATGTCAGTTGACAGGCAAGGTCCCGTTTGTTTAACAACAACCATGCTATTGGTCTGCTTGGAATTTTGTTGCTGTAGCGGCCAAGCATGATGGAAAGGAACCATATCGTGCAATGACCAAACGGTGCTTGCACTCTCTCACAAGAGGAAGTCGGAGAAGCTTTTCGTACCTGGGGCTGGATGTTAACCGTAAGCGGGGCAATGCTCGACTGGAGGCCAGCATTGGAGTGCGTCAAAGGACGCGCGAGATGCATGAATCGCTCCGTAGCGACGGCAGCCATACTGGGCAATATATCGAGCGAGGCGGTCGGACTTGGAATAGATGTATTGCGCGCGGAGGCGTGAGGTTGCGGGCGGCGGGCGGGCGGTTGGCGAGGAGGTGGAGGAGCGAGGGAGGGAAGGAGGGGTTCGCCTTGCAATCTTGGGTTGGAGCCTCTTTTTTTTTGGTGGTTTCGCGATACCCGCCAATTTCGCTGATTTTTCGATTTGCACGAGTTTGATGGGGCTCCGGCTGGGGTTGTGCGCTTCGATAAGCCACGACAAAGCATGGCATTGTGGCTGAGACCTCCACCATGGATGCGGCTGGGCAAGGCTGCCATTATCTTTGGCTGCTGAATGCAAGGCTCTGGACAAAGTTTCAACTTTTAAGCGGGTCCGAACATCTCGATGCCTACAAGCTGTAAAATCGCCGTTTATTCTCCTCCTTGCTGGTTTCCTTCCAGGTCGCGGAGTGCTTGCGCGTGTGTTTGTTTCCGCCCGACAATTCAAGACAAGAATGGGATCTAGTGGACGAGGAGGCAGCTTTCGCGGCCGAGGTGGCAGGGGTCGAGGCGGGAGAGGAAGAGGACGAGGACGAGGCGGCTCAAGCAGATGGGGACCGAAACGGCGGTTTGACGGTGATCGTTTAGCTGATAAAGATGAGTGAGTTTTTTTTTTTTCTTTTTTTTTCTTCTCTTAATCTTCTTCTACTTCCTCTTCCTACTCTGTACACTAAGTTCTGCAGGTGGTGGACTTTGAGCGGCTAATTCTTTATTTCAGAGAATCTGAATCTGAATCCGAAGGCGACTCTCATGATGAGCAGGATGAGAATATTGACGATAGCGGTTCTGAGAATGAGCACGAACAGCCCTCCGCGCGCCCGTACATGGCCCTCTTAAACAGTTTCCATGAATCTAGTGCCCACAAGGCCAAGAGGCGAAAGCTAGAACACAATGTGTCTTCGGAGCACACTACGCCGGAGGAATCGGATAAGAATATGGACGACAGCGACGGAGAAGAGCCGGACGATATTGACGAAGTCGACGGAGCAGAAGATGAAGAAAAAGGGGGGGAACAACAGGAAGACGAGCCAGATTCCGAAGATGACGAGGACGTTACAGATCCGTTCGACACACATTATGCACATCCTGACGACTCACAGGTCGGCAAAGCCGTGAATGCTATTAAAAATGACGGCTGGACAACGAGTAGAGCGCTAGTACATACTTTGCGCGCGACGATGATGACGGTTGATTCGGAGGACAGCAACAGGAGCAGTGGCAAAGCACAAGCACTGCAACCCTGCGGGCTGGAGGGGTTGAAACTAAAGCAGAGACTACAAGAGATGGCGGCCAAGAAGATTGACAGATTGGATGCTACAGAGAGGTCGATTTTGCCGCTTCTCTTCGGATACAAGGATATCTTTTACTGCGACAGAACGGTGAAGAATGCTGGAAGGTTACGACAAGCAGTTTGTCTGCATGCGCTCAACCATGTCTTCAAGTAAGTGAAATAATACCTTTTCCGTCTAGTACCCTTTGTTCTCGCCCAATAGATTGACCTCAACTGACGTGCTGCCAATTGTGCTTAGAACGCGAGACCGCGTCATAAAAAACAACTACAGATTGGCCAAGGAAGGACAGGACACCGAGCTGGAACTACGGGATCAAGGTTTCACTCGACCCAAGGTTCTGTTCCTTTTGCCCACAAGGAACTCGTGTGCCAAAATGATCAATATCATCAGAGATCTATGCGACACCGACCAGCAAGAGAACCGGAAGAGATTCGACGAGTCATACATTGAAAAGGAGAACAACTTTGGTCAAGACCGGCCAGCAGACTTTAAAGATCTCTTTGAAGGCAACGACGATGACATGTTCCGCATCGGTGTCAAGTTTACTCGCAAGACCATCAAGTATTTCTCGCAATTCTACAATTCGGATATTCTTTTTGCTAGTCCTCTGGGCCTTCGCATGGCAATTGGTTCTGAAGAAGAGAAGAAGAAGCCCGATTTTGACTTTCTGAGCTCAATCGAAATGGTGGTTGCTGACCAGGCCGATGCGCTGCTCATGCAAAACTGGGAACACGTCGAGTACATATTTGAGCATCTCAATCTGCAGCCCAAGGATGCGCATGGCTGTGACTTTAGTCGTCTTCGAACATGGTACCTAGAGGACTGGGCCAAGTACTTCAGACAGACCATTGTTTTGTCCGCTTTCAACACCCCCGAGTTGGCGGAGCTGCAAAGAGCCCACTGCCACAACTGGGCCGGCAAGATCCGCCTGCAGCCCGAGTATCAAGGCGTCATTCAGCAGCTGGGCGTCAAGGCCAAGCAGACCTTCTCCCGTTTTCAGTCCTCCTCGGTCGACAAGGACCCCGACGCCCGGTTCGAGTATTTTGTTTCGGCAATCGTGCCCACCCTTGTCAAGAGGGCCAAGGACGCATCAGGAACCCTTCTCTTTATCCCGTCCTACCTGGATTTTGTGCGTGTGAGGAACTACTTTGCCAACTCGACAACCATGAGCAATGTCACTTTTGGCGCCATCTCGGAATACACGGATGTGCCCGAGGCGTCGCGGGCCCGCTCGCATTTCCTGTCCGGCCGGCATCGAGTGCTCTTGTATACGGAACGAGCACATCATTTCAGACGCTACCAGTTTCGTGGCGTGCAGCGCGTCATTTTCTATGGATTACCGGATAACCACATTTTCTATCGGGAGATTGGTGGCGAGTTCTTGGCCAAGAGCGAGCAGGATCTGAAGATTGAGCCTGGTCAGGGGACTGTGAGAGTCATGTTTTCCAAGTACGACGTGATGAAGCTGGAACGCATTGTTGGGTCCAAGAGGGTAGGCAGGATGATTCAAGAGCGTGGAGATACATTTGACTTTTTGTAGTCGGGCCGACAGAGATTGGCTGCTGGTATATTTTGGAATAAAAAAACGTAGTCATGGCAGCATTAAGCGGCGGAATTCAGCCTTATCATTTCGTCCCAGGGTTCATTCTGTCCGCGGGCACGATTGCCAAATACGCTGACCCTGCAGATATGCAGTTTCGTCGGCGTGCGTGAAATTTGGTTTATAGTGGCACAAAAGTACATGCATTTTGTACACGGCAGAGAAACAGCGCTTCTCGCATTCCTCCAACCATCCTCCCATCTTTTTCGTGCTTTCCACATGTCCACCAGTCCGCCTGTCCCTCCCACCAGCCTACCTCTTGAGATCCCTCATCTTCTTTGCGGATTCCGGCGCAGGTGTGTTTCCAAAAAGCCCCTTCACCTTGGCGCTCTCCCGATCCGCCATCTCAGCCGCCTCTTTACTGTGATCCTCTCCGTCCGCCATCGCCGGAGCTTCTCCGGCCTGCAGGGCCACGAACCTCTCTACCATGTCGTCCAGGTCCTTCTGGCCCCTAAACTGCGTCACCTTCTTCGCGTTGTGCAAGGTCAGGGGCGTGGATTCCCGACCCAGCAGGCGGTCCCTCGCTATCGTCTTGGCCGTCATCATGAACCGCGAGTCCTTGGGGCCGTCGACGAATTCCAGAATGGAGCTCTCGGCCTGGTCGTACGTGTTCTTGGGTTCTGTGCGGGTGACGCGCGTGTAGCCGCCTTCACGATTGAGATATCTGTCTCGTAGTTCGCCGAATAGTTTGGGCATGAATTTGTGCGGTGTCTGCGAAAATGGTACGAATCCAATTAGCCTCGCAATTGCCGCCTCGTGAAAGAGCATTGGCCAGTTTTTCCATTTTCTTGATTTTTTTTTTCAAATTCCTCTTTTGTTTTCCTTCTTTATTTGCTTCCTTTTTCATTTATTTCATTTTTCATTTTTTTTCATTTTTTTTTTTTTTTGGTTTATATCCATGATCCCGTGATGCGATTCAAAGCAAAACGCACGTATAGCATTCCTTGAGCCGATCTCCTGCATGGCTCATTGTTCTTCTTTGCCAGCGTAATCAGCTTCTCTGCCATGCGCTGGGCCTCCTTTGCTTTCGCATGTGTGGTTTGGATGTGCTCGTGCTGGACAAGCTGGGTGACTAGGCCGCGCAGAAGGGCTTTTCGGGCAGATGAGTCGCGGCTGAGGTGCCGATATTTGACGAGTCCACCGGCCATGATGGCGTGTGTGTGGCAACAATGTTTTTCTTCGGAATCGTTAATCGGATCGAACAAGTGAGCGGGAGTTACGTGCTCTGAGAGGGCGATTCGATGAGCCGGTTTGCCAATTCCTATGCTTCCTACTTAGTAGGTATGCAAAAAGGCTGGTGCATACAATAATACGCTTGTTGTGCTGGATGGTTTGGGCAGGTGGTGAGCCGCCGTGCAGACACGGCATTGGCTCAAGGGAAATTGACAAAAATTGGTCTGGGCTGTCCAGCTGTGGCGCGCGACGAGACGCTACTGGCTGGCTGGCTGCGCTGGCTGCCTTGGCATCCCGTCAACGAGCATTTTCTGAACACAGGTCGGAGAAAAAGACGACGACTTACGTCAACCCGAGCGTTTGGGAGTGGAAAGGAATAGGGTCAATCACTTCTCGCCGACCGGGTGCCAATTGACTCGCCACGTTGCGGCTTGTGCACTCTGTGGCATCATGAGCCGTGGCAGCTAAGAGCTTGAACCTCTACGATAAAATATTCCTCAAATCATCCGACCTTACCCCCCCACCCGTGGGAGTAGCCGACTCCGTCTTTTCGGTGCAAGCTCGAGCTTCCCGAAGCCATCAAGCATCTCATCTTCGAAACTCCGAGCTCGAACAAACAGACCTCAATCTAAAGCATCAAAGGCAACAAGTCGCCCAATATGGGCTTCGTGACCGGTTTCGTACGCAGACCCGAAGAACAAAAACGTCCTTTGAACAAGATCATGGGTTTATACATGCATACATGTATAATATTCTGAATGGGAAAAAAAGCTAATTGTACCTTGTTTTTCTGCACAGACTGGTGGTGTCACCCTCACTCTCTCCATCGCATATCTCTCCGTGCTCGCCCATCAGCGTAACCGCGAAGAACAAGGCCGCTCGCTGCGCGCTCAAGCTCTCGCCATTCAGAGCCTCATCGACCCCATTCCGCAGCCTCTGCCCCCTACGCGATCCGAAGTCGCTGCTGCCAAGCGAGCCGAGGCTGTCGAAGTCGCCAAGGAACGATGGAATGACGAGATCGAAAAGGCAGTGCGGTGGGTGCAGCGCACCGACTGGGAAGACGTCCGCGAGGGACTGGAAGATCGCATCGCGTCCCTCTGGAACGCGGCCTTTGGCGAGTCCATACAGGATAGTGCTGTCAAGGCAAAGAATGAACTGCAGTCGGGCGTCGGCAAGGCTCAAGCAGGCGTGGAATCCGTCGCTCGCACAATCAGAGCCCAGGCAAAGAATGGGTTTGAAAAGGTCAAAGCAGAGGAGGAGGATTTCGCAGCCAAGGTCAAGGACAACGCCTTGCAAGCTCAACTAGCTGCCTGGAGGGCTGCTCAGAAGGCGGAGAAGCGAGTCCATCAAACGACTGTGGAGGCGCAGGAAACTGTCCAGTCGGCGCTGAGACAAGGCAAGGAGAAGACCATTGAGGCCACAGAAAAGGTCAAGTCCGCGGTTGGTTTGACTGGCGAGGGCACTGCTCTGGGACACGCAGACCTGGCGGCGCTGAACCCGGTGCAAAAGGCGCTGGATCAGCGCTTTGAGAGACCGAGTGTTGATAAGCGCAGTGTTGCAGAGGTGCTGAAGCAACGATACACGGCTTTGGACAGTCGTGATAACACTGTGCTCCGAGGATTATAGACGCTGGTGGTGGGTTGGTGGTGGTGATGGATTTGTTTGGGGGGAGATAAGTAATGGGGATGCAGGATAGACTTGAGCCCTGAAAGAGGGATTATTTTGTGGATGGTGTATTTAAAATAAATGGTTATTTGGTGAAACTGAGGCTGTGTACTAGTAGGGCGCGAGCCGGGGACGAAATATAGAAATGGGTTGAGTATAGGACAATGAGGCATATACAATATTGCTGTCTAGGATAATGAGTTCCTTCCCATAGGTCTCACAGGAGGCGCTCCTCGATTTCGTGAACCATGCTTTGAACCCAGTAAGTATGAGCTCCAAAAGCTTCGCGAAGCGGTTGCCAGAATTTCCTAGCTACGAGATGAATGACGAAACTAGTCGTGACCTGGCACGTTGCGGCGAATTGCTGCGCACAGGGCGGGGACAAAATTGACATTTGCAACATATCGACTCAATATGGCGAGACGGAGGCCAAACTAGATTGGGATGCCCGGTTGGCTGATTGACCCTGGCGTGAACGGGCAAAAAGCATGGTATTTTTTTTTTCCATCCTGCAAAATGCACCGCCACCAGCCAGCCAACCACAACGGGTGGCGGGCGGTGGATGGTGGTTCTGGTTCTGGTTCTGTCCGCATTAGCATTTCCTCATTGCTGATTGGCCCTTCCTCGGCGGCAAAACGGCTGTTCCGAGGCCCGGCCATACAGTCTGGTCGCCCTCGCGGACACGGTACAACCGTTGACGGCCATGTTTCTGTCAGGTCCGCCATTGAATTGTTGCTTTCCATTACTTTCAACTACAAGCAATCGCGCTTTTCCACTGTCAATCACACTGACTGTGGCATCAGTCCCTCATTTTCTCCGCAAAGTAGACGAAAACCATTCGTGTTGCTCCTTTTTTCCACTTCTTTGCAATTTTTCGGTGTGGATAAGACTGCGCCCTTTGGTGTCGCAAATTTACCAGACTCCGCCACCTTTGTGGGAAGTTGGGAAGGGAACTTATTTGATCGCCTCTCGGTCTGCGCTCCATCGCACACATATACACACGCACTCGCCCTCTTTATCTCTCCTGCTCTCTCTCTCTCTCTCTCTCTCAAACACACACACACACACACGCACACACAAACGGCCGAACCCCTCGCGACAAGTCCTCTTTCTCGTCAACCGCTGCCATGTCCTTCTCCAGTCTCGTCCAGGACCTCACTCTCCGCGACAGCGGCAACAATCCCTCGCGTCGACCACCTTTAGCTCCCTCTGTGTCCACATACGATGATCGAGTCTCTCACATATCTCGAGCGACATCCTATACCAGCACTGCGGCCACGAGCGTGAGCATTTCTGGTGATATTGGCAGTCAGCTTCACGGAGGGTACTACCATCCGCTGGCTCGATCATGGCAGGCTGAGCGACAGCTGACCAAGTCCATGTTCATTTACCCCATCTTCGTCACCGACCGCGAAGATGACATGAACCTGGTCGCGTCGCTCCCCGGCCAGTATCAGCTCGGCCTCGGCAAACTCGTGTCGTTCCTCGAGCCCCTCGTCCGCAAGGGCCTGCGCTCCGTGATGCTCTTTGGCGTGCCTATGAAGCCCGGTACCAAGGATGCCTTGGGCACTGCCGCCGACGATCCTGAAGGTCCCGTCATCCAGGCCATTCGCCTCATTCGCAGTCGCTTTCCTCAAATGTACATCTGCACGGATGTCTGTCTTTGCGAGTACACCTCTCACGGACACTGTGGAATTCTTCGCGATGACGGCAGTCTGAACAACCAGCTCTCCGTGGACCGCATCTCCGACGTGGCCATTGCCTATGCCAAGGCCGGCGCTCACTGCGTCGCTCCTTCGGATATGAACGACGGACGTATTCGCGCCATCAAGCTCAAGCTCATTGAGGAGGGCATCGCCCACAAGACGACGCTCATGTCCTACTCTGCCAAGTTCTCCGGATGTCTCTACGGCCCATTCCGCGACGCCGCCGGCTCTGCGCCGTCTTTTGGAGACCGCAAATGCTACCAGCTACCGCCCAGTGGTCGGGGACTGGCCCGTCGTGCCATCATCCGTGATCTCAATGAAGGTGCGGACGTCATCATGGTGAAGCCGGCGGGGCAGTATCTCGACATCATCAGCGACGCCAAGGAGCTGGGCAAGGACCTCCCTATTGCTGCATACCAGGTCAGCGGCGAGTACTCCATGATCCACGCCGCTGCCAAGGCTGGGGTGTTTGATCTGAAGGCAGCGGCTTTCGAAGCCACCGAGAGTATTTTGCGGGCAGGTGCAACCATTGTTGTCAGCTACTTTACCCCTCAGTTCCTAGACTGGCTTGAGAATTAGGCGGGGATTCAGAGGAGCTGGTGAGAAAACAGAGGCATACGAAATGAAATGGGAATGATTTTGAGCATTATGACGGCGTTTTTGGGAGCACAATTGTGGGAATCTGGTGACTTTTTTTTCTTGGTTTGGAATCGATACAGCGAGCGTCGAATACACGCTTTCCATCATGCGCAAGAGTGGAGCATGAAAAGGGGACTCACATGCTAGGTGTATTTGACTACTAGAAAGTAGCAAAACCACTAAGCATCAGGGAATGGAACACCTTCTTTTTTTTTTTTTCTCTGTCTATATTGAGTTTTTTAATATTATTATTCAAAGTGTTTTTGTTTCTCCTGCCGACAAAAAAAAAAGTACATACAAATAAATAAAAGAGAGAACAGAAAGGGAAAAGAAGAGAGATAACGAGACTGCTAATTGACATGACATGATGTCCGTGCGATTGACTCCGACTTCTGGTGAACAGACAATCTCCATCGCTCCCGTACGTAGCCTGCCCTGGTCATGAAAAGAACCCTTCCATGCAGAAGCCAATCGACTGAGTCAATACTTGCTTTTTTCTTCTTCTCTTCTTGTTCCAGCCCCCGTCCCAATGGTACGATATAGTGGAGTAAGTCATTTCGTGAGTGATGACGGCTCGCCATCGCAGGCGACGCCCAGCCGTCGTGCCAAATTCTTCGTGCCCGAAAATAGCCGGCCACAAGAGACGAACTTGTCATGATACGGTCCTTTTTCTCCCTTGTCTTTCCTGTGCCTTGGCAAATATTGTTTGGGTGTAAATGAATTATTATTATATCATGGACAAGAAACGTTGACCGCTTTTTGTTTTTCCTTTTTTTTGTCCTCCTTTTTAAAGGAGGGGGGCGTAGAATCATCTGAGCTTTGGGGGTTTCTTTTTCTTTTTCTTTTCTTTTCTTTTCTTTTTTTTTCTTTACTTATTTGTCATGCTTGGAATAGATTATCTAGCAGACCGTTAGTGCAACGTTCAGGTACATCGTTGCCGAGGTTCGCATCACGGCAAGATGAGGCAAAGGAGATGGCTGGCTCTCATTGGGTATCATGTGTGTTGGGGCCCTTTGGGCACTGGAATCATGTGGTAGGCAAAGGTAGCAGTGAGGCGAAACAAACAGTTGGGTGGTGAGACAAGACGGCGGCGCCGTTGAAAACCAGCCGGAAGGGTTCCCCCTCTCGGGGAATGGCCATTTACACATATGTATGTGCATATGTACATATATATTGACAACGAGTCTTCATCTTTCCAAGACCAGGGATCAACCCCGTCCGATGACTTTCGCGGGATCGGATCATCGGAGTAGCCGTGTGCTGACGAGGGTCTCACCCGACTGGACATGGAGGCAGAGAAGATGAAAGGATTATTGAAAGAAAACGTTGAGTATATGTAAGGGGCCCCCCCGTCAATTGGACCCAACAATACCTCTGCCCCTGACCTTTTTTTTTTTTCTTTTATACCGAATCCCCGGTACGGTTTACGGAGGGCTGCACAGTTCTTGAGCTGAGTCCTGACCCGGCCCCGCTGGCTGGGACGCATATGAGTTGCATTCGGTGTGTTCACTGCTGTTTGTGGCGCAGTCGATCGCACCGCCACCGAGCAGAGCCACTGAGCCACTTATGCCGAGTCTCAAGCCCATCGCATTTGCCTCAGGCAAAGAGCACGTGGCACAATGTGCATTCTGTATGCCTTATCCTTACGCCTGCCCGGGGGTGAGAGTGGGAAAAAACAAAAAAAAAAAAACAAAAAAAACCAAAATGATGCTATGCAGACGAGGCTGGGTTTCAGAATCGCACTCATCAACGTCGCTACATGTACCTTCTGAGACTGTCCATGTGAGCCGCATCAGAGCCAAGCCAAAGCATCCCATCTTGAAACGCACCAGTGTTGAAGATTGGGTGCGTTTGCCTGCCACAACAACAGAGGGTAAACAACGGCCGTTGCAAGGCCCGTGTCGGCCGAGCAGGCATTTCGTTTCTTGTGTCTTTGCCTGACCTTGCCTTGGCTGAGCTCCTGTACTGTCTCTTGCCAATGTTGTTCTAGACGCTTCTGTCCCGCCTTGCACTTGCGACATGGACGAAACACGTGTGCACCCGCACCCATACAATTACAGATTCACTTACCGTGCGCTGTACAGGGCCAGGTCCTGCGACCGACGATGCTCGGGACCAGTGTCGCGAAGTCGTCAGTCTGGCCCATCCGGGTTAGCTTTGAACAGGCCCCCGGGGCCGCGCTCTTTCCTCCAGATGTCCATTACGGTGGTAAAGCGCCCATATCCGTGTCGTGACTCCTCCCAGTGCTGGTTCCTGGCACCTGCCACCTGGTGCAGTCCTGCCGTCTCAAACGGCAACTGCCTTCCTGCCTGCCTTGCTTCCCATAAGTCCGCCGAAATTCTCCGGCAGTCGCGATAGGGTGGGATGGCCACGGAAACGTCATCCTGGCCGCCGGGCACCGGGTTTGCAGGGCTGGCTTGTCGACATCGTGGAAGGAACGATCAACCATGATCCGACTTCTCCACGTCTCTGACGGCCTGTGCAGTCTGAGTCTGGTCTTTCGGTCACTCGCTGGCAGCTGCTGGCAGTGGTAGGGGCATGTGCACTCTCTCAGCATGGAAAGTCTTGTCTTATTGGGCATCCAATCTTGCCGCCTCCTTTTGTCCACGTACCTATGGAGCTGGTGGCTGCGTATGGTCGAACTTAGATTAGATGATTTTAGTTTTTTCTCCATCTCTCTCAATATCTACCGAGTCTGTTCTTGCCTACTCGGTCATCGTTCTCCCATCTTTTTTTCTTCTTCTCCAGCCCGATCTCCAGACATCCCCCCACGAGTCCTGCGCTTTTCCCAGACTTCACAGTTCTATCTTGTGTAAGAGAAAACAGGACTTGTCAGACAGAGACAAACTACCTGACAACTGCCTGCTTATTCTGCTCGCGCCCGTTTTGAGCCTACGAATTCGAAATCGGATCGCCCGCCCAAAGTCGATATCTGGTGACACGCCTCGACGTCTCCCTGTGGCCCCCTCAATACTCGGTTGGGCCCAGGCCTTTCTTCTTCCTGGCTTCATTCTCTCTTCTTATTTCACAACTTGATACGCTCTGTTGTTTCTGTTCCTTCTCCCTATTTGTCCTCAGTTTCTCGAGTTCTCCTGACCTGCCACCAAATTTCACGACTCTTTTACATGGGCAAAAGCTGCAAATATTCAACAAGTCTCGTTTTCTCTTCTTTTTTATTTCCCAGTCTGTCGCCATGATCACAAACCACGATTCAGCACCAAGTCCTCAGCACGAGGACAACCTTGGACTCGTGCAACAACAACCTACATTTGATTCTGACAGCGACGACAGCGTTAGCGACGTTGAATCGCTGTTTCAAGTCAGGGTAAAGCTGCCGAATTATTCCAAGTACACTTCTGCACTCACGAGCCCATGGAACCAATTTCTCTCCGCATCTTGGCGGGTCGTGTTTTGGCGAGGCATTATTTTCTTGGTCCCGAGCTTTCTGCAGGGAAGACAGGCTCGGGAACATATATGCCCTGCCAAGTTAGCACCAACGGCGTACTTGGATGGCATAAGGGGGCTTGCTGCTCTTTTTGTCTTTTTTTGCCACTATTTTTATCAAGCCTTCACCATTGCCAAAAGCTGGGGAACCGGAGAAGATAACTATCACTTCTTAAAACTTCCTATCGTCAGGCTATGGTACCAAGGACCACCAGCTGTTTGCGTCTTCTTTGTCATATCAGGATATGCTTTGTCCTATCGACCTCTCAAACTCATTCGCAATGGCGCCATGTCCGATTTTGCGACGACTATGAGTTCTTTGACCTTTCGCCGAGGCGTTCGACTCTATCTACCAACTGCCATTTCCACACTAATGATTGTCTCTCTCTTGAGAATTGGAGCCTATGAATGGACGAGAGAATTCGCCCACGATCGCACCTATATGAAGAACATTGTTGAGCCTCACCCCGCGCTCATGCAATCTGCATATGCTCAGTACAGGGACTGGTTAACTCATATGTACAACTTTGTTCATGTCTTTGACTGGAACAAATTTGGTGGAAGTACATGTAAGAAATGATGACCCCTCTCTTTCTTTTTCAAAGGAGGCCTTACTAACTGGACTTCTTTTCTCTTTCCTCTCAGCCTACGATGTTCACTTGTGGACGATTCCTCTGGAATTTCGATGCTCGCTTTATCTGTTCCTTACCATCATTGGCACGGCACGGCTCCGATCCAGTCTCAGGTTCTTGACTGTGTGCTGTATCATGTGGTTCAGTTATCGACATTCGAGGTGGGAACTATGCTTGTTCTTTTGCGGCATGCTGCTTGCAGAGATGGACCACATTCGACAGGCGCATGCTTCGCCTTTCACTCTGCCACTGAGCGAAAAACAGCGCCCTCACCAAAGTCAGGGCATTGTCAGGGGGCTCTTCTGGGCTTCCGTTAGCATTTTAGGCTTGTACTTGATGTCACAACCAGATGATGGAGGCAAGGAAGCTCCAGGATGGGTGTACCTGACATCACTCATCCCTAAGTGGTGGAGTGAAGAAGAGTACCGATGCTGGCAGTCTATAGGAGCCGTCGTTTTCTTACTCGCGGTGGGACACTCCCACAGATGGCAGCGGCTCTTCAACTCAGCCGTGGTACAATACCTTGGCAAGATTTCTTACGCCTTGTACCTCATGCACGGCCCAGCAATGCACACCGTCGGCTACCACTTGGAAAAGATGGCCTATGCATTGACCGGCGTTGAAGGCTACTGGTACAATACCGGGTTTGTGCTCGGTGCCATGTTTTGCATTCCTACCGTCATCTGGTGGGCGGATGTGTTCTGGAGAGTGGTGGATATTCCAACGGTCAAGTTTGCCAAATGGTTTGAGAGCAAGTGCATTTCAAAAAAGTAACCTGGAGCAACATGTTCTTGGGGAGAGGAAACATGTTGAAGCTTGGGGGTATCAGAGGGGAGTTCATGGGCGTTGAAGGTACAGTACTTGGCTCTGCACATTTGACATTGGGACGTACGGGAAATTATTTCTTACAGTAGCTTGGGCGTTGCTCGGCGTGGTCGCGATGGATGGTTGCTGTCCTCGAGCAACACAAGCTCCGTGGGATTTTTTCTTTTTTTTTTTTTGTTTTTTTCTTGTTCTTTTTTTTTCTTTGTCATTTCCTTTGTCCTTTTTTCCTTTGTCCGACATGATAATGTTTATGCTATCTTTGCAAGAGGATTACGAATCAGAGATTTCATGACTAGATGGTGAGACTCACGGTCAAATTCGGTGTCGGCAGGAAGATGTTGAATCGAAGGAAGCGAGGAGACTCGAGGTTGGACCAGCCAGCTAAAGCGTCAGTGTGGATGGCGTCGAGAAGATTATGTATGTACACATGTATGTATTATCGGGAACAAGGTAGATGAATAGATGGTACATTCCAAAAGACAGCCTAATGCGCAGAAACATGGAGTGAGAAATTGAACGTTTTGGGCCTTTGGGTCGATAGACTTGAGAATCAACACGGCCCAGCCTCTTCTGGTGGTTCTCTGATATGACTGGCCGGCCGGCGGGCACTTGAGGGGTTCTGGTCTCGGAAAAAAAAAAGTGATGAAATTGCAGGTCAGGAATAGTTTGATACGAGTGCTGTTTCTACTTTCTTTTTCTTTCTTTCTTTCTCTTCTCTTCCCTTTTTTCTATTTCCAAAAAAAAAACTCAGGTCTTTGTCGAGGCGTCGCCTCGGGAGGCGTGAAATGTAAAAATGTCTTTGCGTAAGGCTCTTTATTTTTCTTGTCTTTTTTTTTTTTTTCAATTTACCTATTTTTCATAACGCGCCGCCCTTTTTTTTTTCAATTTTCAATTTTCCCCCTTTACTCTTGTTCCCTCTTGTACACCTTTTTGCCGGCAACCCACGTCTCTCGAACCTTGAGAGTGCGCAACTCCTCCAGCGGGGTATCCTCGATGGGCTTGTCGAGGACGACCCAGTCGGCAAAGGCGCCCTCTCTGATGAGGCCGGCTCTGCCGTCGAGAAAGGCCCCGTAGGCGGTGGCGCCGGTGAAGCCCCAGAGGGCTTGGTCCAGCGTGAGGGTCTCTTCCTGGTGCCAGCCCTGGTGGGAGGCATTGAGGCCGAGACCCGTGGCGGGATTCTTGCGCGTGACGGCGGCGTAGATGCCGTGGAAAGGGTTGGGGGGCTCGACGGGGAAATCGCTGCCGAGGAGGGGGTTCAGAGGGAGGTAGGAGCGCATGCGGTAGGCGGAGGAGGCGGTGCGGTACGGGCCGAGGCGGTGTTGGGCGAAGCGCATGTCGTCGGTTGGGTGGGTGGGTTGGATGGAGGGGATGAGGCCGACTTTGTGCATGCGCTGTTGGTCGGCTGGGTGGACGATTTGGGCGTGCTCGATGCGGAAGCGGTGCTTGACCTGGCAGATGCGGAGGGCTTCGTAGTTGAGGTTGGAGGAGGAAGGAGAGGAGGAGGAGGGGGAGGAGGAGAAGGGCACGTGGGGTTGGACTTGGGCTTCGGGGCACACGTGGATGAGAGCAGCGATCATGGCATCAATGACTTGGCGGTTGGCGCCGTCGCCAATGGCGTGGACGTTGACCTGAAAGCCGGCTTGGGCCCAGGACTTGGCCAGGTTGGTCATGGTGGTGGTGTTGAGGAGGAGGGAGCCGGTCGAGTTGGGCTTGTCGGCGTAGGGCTGGAGCATGGCGGAACCCCAGCTGCCGAGGGCGCCGTCTATTGATGTTGATCGAAGTAGATGATGGCGAGTTAGTGGGCAAGGAAATGCGAGGAAAGCAGACAAGAAAGGCGCATGGGGTTGTGTAAATAGGTATGGACAGTATGGAAACAGGGTTCAGGTCGTACCGGCAAAGAGCTTCACGCTCTGGACCCAGAATCGAGAATCACTCCTGGCAATCCTGGTGGCATTTTGGGGACAGTACGCGTTTGTCGTGGCGCACTCCAACATGCTGTAGACGCGGACGGTCCAGTCCTGGCCATCGGCGAGCTTGTTGTACAGCTTGATCTCGTCGGGCCGGGTGCTCGCGTCGTGGACGCCGACGAGCCCAACCCGGTTCAGATCACGCATGGCATCCCTCACGAGTCGCGTCTGGGTCTCCTCGTTGGTCTTGGGCCACAACTTCATGACGGGATCCATGGCATCGTCGCAGAAGACACCGGGACCCGGGTCGCGAATGATTTGGCCACCGGGCGGATCCGTCGGCATGCTGGACAGGTTTCGGGGCAGGATGTCCAGCACAGCCTGGGATACCCAAATGCAGTGGCCGTCGATGCGGTCCAGCATCACGAAGACGCCCCGGAGGGCCGGGTCCTGCTCCAGGTCCTGGGCCGTGGGCATGCGGTCGTACAGATCCTGGTCCCAGCCCGTGCCTCGCAGCCAAAACGTCTTGGTTCCGGACGCGGGGTTTGCCCGAAGGTAGGCCTTGAGCCGGTCGCGCACTTTGCTGATGGTGTTGACGTTGAAGAGGTCGACTGAGTGTAGGAACTCGCCCCAGGCCATGAGATGGCCGTGACCATCCCACAGGCCTGGAATGACGTATCCATCGAGGAGGTCCGTCTTGCCGGCGCTGTCGTTGCGAAAGGAGGAGGAGGAGGAGGATGAGAATGCCGATGACGACTCGAGCGTCTCCTCAATGTGGAGGTCGGTCCATACCCGCGCAAAGGTGCCGTCGACGACGGTGAAGCACTGCGCCGCGGGGTTGTCTTGGTCATGGGTGCGGATTCCGCGGTAGCAGTAGGTTGAAGCGTTGGCGACGGAGCGGAAATGCGAGGAAGACGACGAGGAGGAGGCGGCGAAGGTGCGGGGCTCGGGGTAAGCGGCGAGGGCAAAGGCAACAGCAACGGCGAGGCTGATGGAGAGAAACGATGCCCATCGGAGGAGTGGCGCGAGGAACATGGTTGCTATTTTATATTTTTGTCGGACGATTCCTTCCTTCCTTTCCTTTTTTTTAAAAAAAAATCTTTCTTGGTCTCTTTCTTTGTGCCAAGAAAAAATAAACCACTTTTTGTTCCTGTCAGCGACGAGCAATGATCCGGACAACGGAAATGACCCTCCGCAAAGGCACATCGGGAAAGGAGACACCTACCAATGCTGAAAGTCTTCCTCCAGAAAGGGCGATTGGGGGGGGGGGGGGGAGAAAGGAAGAAAGAGAAAGACAGAAAGAAAAAAGCGCTTAAATGTCTCTTTACTGGAAAGACATGTACACTTGATAAATGATTGCCTTCCTATTCGATCGCCATCTGCTCTGCGAAGGGGGTCCCGCTGCATGCTGCGAAAAGTGACATCTCCCCGATCGGGCTGACACCCAGGCACACCTCTGCTCCTCGAGTCGCAGGCGAATGGAGCTGAATGTCTTTGTCGCTCACGGGTGGCGGCGCTCACTATTTGCTTTGTTTTGCTTCTCTGGTGGGGACAACATTTTTCTTCTGCATGAGGGCCGCTTTTGTGGGGAGGTGTGCTCGTCTCGAGGGTCCGATTTTAATACACGTGTGTGGACCGATTCGATACACATTGTCGCATCGTCGCTTCGGTGAAACCAACCTGACGGGAAGCAATAACCAATGCATGAGATTGGGAGTGGTCTGGTGTGGTGTGGTCTGGTGATGGTGTGATGATTTGGTCTGATCTGGTTCGTGCCAGATCTACGCTACGTCGAGCAGCCGCCTCCACTTGCCGCAGCGGCTAAAAAGTGGGAAGTCAGGCTTGAGCCGAGTCAGCTGATGTAGTGGCGGCGCGTCAGAGTGCTCCAACATCCACGTGACACGTCTTCTCCCCCAATTTGTGCTACCCTAGAGACGGGGACCTCTCCATCTAATTTTGCTGGCCGTGAAATAGATACATGCTCTAGCCTTGATACAAGAAAAGGGCTTAATGAAAAAAAAAAAACGGTTTTCTTTATTCCAACAGCTGCCCATGTCGATACTGGATTGCCGCATTCCCAACGACATTACGCGCCGCCTAATCACCTTGACCGATGTGATCCCCCACCAATGTGTCTTTCCCGCGCTGACCCAACACCAACAACCAAGAACACCATTCAAAGAAGACTCTTCAATATCGACGCCGCAAATTTGTCCTCTGAACACTCATCCAGCCGTCAAATGCGCCCCTTCATCTTTGACAATCCCATTCTAGGTATCCAGCCTCCTCAAGGCCAAGGACCCACCCCCACAGACTTTGGCGCTTTCGGCCGAGAAACATGGATATGATGATCCACCAGACCTGACGTCGGAGACAAATGACGTCACTCCTTTCGTGCCCCGCCCACTTCGTTGCATCCCCCCACAACCCAATCAAGAACATGGTTCATCCTAGCTGCGGATGCGGTAGACCCGTTTCCCCACGTTCCACGTTCCACATTCCAAGTTTTCGTTTCTTGTCTTTCGGAGAGACAAAAAACCTGGAACAGACAATGTCGTTGTTTGACAGCCGCCTTGTTTTCCAGCTGCATTGGATGACGAAACTGGCACGCGGGGGAGAAGGCAGGCTAAACTGGGCCGGAGAGTGAAGTTGATGCCAGGGCTCTTGTCTATAAAGTCAACGGCTTTGTCCCCATCTTTAACACCAGGAGCTGCTTTCAGCCATCAGCCATTCATCTACAGAACATCACCAGTTACAACATTTTACTAAATCACAATACAAGGACCAGATTCACAACGCACACACGCACACACGCACACACACACACACACACACACACACATCAGCAAATCACCATGCCTTTCGGACGCAGAGCCCACCACACCCACGTCACCAGCACCACCACGACCGCCCCCCGACGCCGCGGCCTGTTTACCCGCCGCCAGCCCGTCGTCCATCACCACCAGAAACGCAAGGCTAGCTTTGGCGATAAAGTCAGCGGGGCGTTGATGAAGCTTCGTGGAAGTCTGACCCGGCGACCCGGTTTGAAGGTATGTCTGGACATGACTTGAATATATACTTGTATACAATTCGTATAATCTATGACGAGGGTTGAGCTGTGCTGATGCAAGATTTGAATAGGCTGCTGGGACGCGTCGCATGCACGGGACTGATGGGCGGGGTTCACACCGGGCGCGTTACTAGGCGAGGTGGTGATGCAAAGCGTTTCTATCTTGACCGTTGTGCCTGGGTTCTCTGTTTCTTCTTTGTTTCTTTTTCTCTGTGGAGGGAGGAGGGGCATTCGATGGAGCTGGTATGGGAATGGCAATCTGATGGGCTTTTTCAGCGCACTGGAGGGGTTGGGGTTGGTTCATGCAAGACAAAGACATGATGGTGACGATGATGATGTATTTGGTATGGATTTTTTGTTTTGGTCAGCCTGTGTCACGGGAGACGATGGCCTGGATGTACGCTCGCATTTATATACCCCGCTGAGCTTCCTGTATCATTGTGACGTTGAGCAAAGAGGACGATTTGTGAAAGCTTTGAGAGAGAGAATTCACATACCACTTCTGGAACATGTGTGCAGTGACCGGAATTTGGGTCATGGGTGATGTGAAAGATGGCTTCGGGGTGTTATAAGCCCACGACCTTGTTTGCATATGTCCGAATGGGAATGAAACATCACAACGTGTCTTTCACGAGAGGACAGTTCTTTGCTCACGGACAAGGAAACATGGCTCTTCCGCGGGACATGAGAGGAACATGGTACAGGTGTTGCCCAAAATTTGTACTTGGGGTCTCACGACGGGCACGTTGTTGGTGCTTTGCCAAGTGCAAGTGAGAAGCACGATACCCAACTGGGATAGGTCATTCCAGGGCTGCCTCGTGAGGGCAAGCTGGAGGCATCGTTCAGCACGATATGAGGAAGATTCATACCAAAGTGACGGCCTTGGAAGGAATTGCGTTGAAACACTCCTTATGGCCGTTGATAGTCTTGGAAGGGAGTGTTGTATGGCTGGCTTTAACGTCGAGGAACGTGATCAAGGAGGACCATTTGTTAGAAGAAAAGACGGGTAGGAAGACGGGTAGGAAGACGGGTAGGAAGACGGGTAGGAAGAAGGGTAGGAAGAAGGGTAGGAAGAAGGGTAGGAAGAGAATAGGAAGAAGGGTAGGAAGAAGGGCACCAAGAAGGGCACCAAGATGAGTACGAAGAAAATAGGAAGAATGAATGAAAAAAAAAAAGCGCAGAAGAAAGATAGTGCAAAGAGGCAGAGAAGAAAAGAGCGGAAGGTACAAATCATAAGGCATAATAAAGCACTGTCAGCGCTCTTGATGGACATTAGTTCGAACATCAGGCCGGAGGCCGAGTCGACGACCGTCTGCATCGCCTGATGGCCTCGGAGAACGACGAGAGGGTCTGACGCTAAAACCAGGTGCACACATCTTTCTTTACTCGGAGACAATGAGAGCTCAGGAAGAGGCTGGCCCGTTGAATCGAGCGGTCTGTTCAGGGAGCGCCTTGGGGGGGCCCTTTGCTCCAAAGCGTGAACATGCATCATCGTGAAAAGTGGCGCGTCTCACGTTCGATGGAAGAAGAGTGTGCTGAGCTTGTGATTGGAGGAGGGGGGCGGCATCGTCTTTGTGTGGAATGCATGACATGGAATCGCTTTGACTGAACGCAGAACGGCTGTTCTTGTTGCGTAGAAAGGAGTAAAAAAAAAAGAAAGAAGAAAAAAGAAGAAAAAAAAAAAGGCGTCAGCTATTCTGAACTCCCTTCGACGTGTCAGTACGGCTTGCGCAACGGACACCTATGGCTGCTGCACGCAGCGACATGAGCAGATTTTCCTGCAGAGCTATGGCGCGAGACAAGGGGAGGTTTCATGGCTTCCAATACCTTTGCTTTTTCGGGGAAAGCCGAGTTGCCATGCGCTTTCAAGTAAAGCCGAGTTTCCATGCACTCTTTTTTTTTTTTTTTCCCCGAGCGAAGCCGAGCATCCTTTTGGTGGCGGACTTCCTGTGACTGTTGCCTGCAGAACGCAGGAGACAGTCAGTCAACAATCGTCACATCATCACCTCAAGCCGCATTAGGCAGGCGGCCACGATGTTGAACGAGCAAGACAACGGACCGGACCACGTTGGTTCGGACCGGAGTACGGCTCGTGCGATGTGAAAGCAGGGATGGCAATGGAACGGAATAGAAAACATACATCTCTTTGATGCCGAGAAGGCCACACCCACGTATCGACCCGCTTTTCGTAAGTGGCTCATTGGCGCAAACTTGAGTGATCTCGAGTAACCTCCCAAAACATTACCACACAAATCATTATACAACAGATTTGGCATAGCCTACAAAGGCTGTAGAATTCGCCAGATAAGGAATCCGGCACCGCTAGATAAGCTTCGTAGTAAGGCCTCTGATGAGCAAAAAACGCAGACTCTTTCAAGGTAGGGTTGCGAGATGTGTAATATAATTAAAGCATGGCTAGGACTTCTATCACAGCATAAATTAGGATAGCGCGCGAAGTACCCTTAATGCAGATGTTTTTACTGGTGGATAAAGTGGGTCGGCACAAAAATGCAGTCTTCCCGGCATCAAAGAGATGCGACATGCCACAAAGAGTTGGCCGAAGCAGGTGAGCTGGCTGGACAGCTGTCAAACGATCCGCAGTGTCCGTGTCCTGCATATGCGTGCGAGGCTCCCTCCTGCCAGACTGGCCTACATGGCCCAAAAGCATTGCGACGAGAACGGACGCACACGTTCCATCGTCTGCTGCGGACTCCTACATGAGAATGGCACAGGCCGCGACCGATTGCCTCCGGTCTATGGACTATCTAGATGCCGATGCAACTCGAGGGACTGAGCGTTCTGGCACAAGTCTACACTACAATGTGGTGAACTGGTCTCCTCACGTCGCCAGCCTCCTCGCACGATTGCACTGCATGTGCATAGCATCAGTATTTGACCGCTCGCCTAACAGGTTGCGTCACGCCGCACCTTGGATTCGAGCACTTCTCCGCTGGACCTGACATTTGATGCAACTCTCTCCGTTTTCGTCGGGCGGCAGGAGGGAAAGAGAAAAGAAGGTTTAGTTTTTTTTTTTTTTTTTTTTTTTTTTCACCATGCATGACGCGTGTGGCTCGCTCGCTGACTGCAGTCATTATCACAATGCCTCGATGCGAGGAGCAACAAGTGTCCAATGTGGCCGCGAGGTTGTTGGAGACAGTCTTGGCCCGAACGCGGTCCACCAACGCGAGTGGATTGTTAGCCGTCATATGCACCACGACGCATGCCATGCTTCGCTTTATGATATACACAAGTGGTGTGAGAGTCCCGTGTCTCATCCCTCTGCGAGAATCACAAAGGCGGCGCCTGCAGAAGGTGTCTTGGGCGAACGATGTCCTTGCTCACTTTCTTATCTTGCATCTGCGGTACTTCTGTTGGTTTCATGTAGAACAAGAAAATAGACATGGATATGAACAAAAATAGTTCAGCAAGTGCTCCAAAGCCATAGTCATTCCCGTGATACTTCTGTGCAGCTGAACAGAGTCTCGTCGTGCCATCACGACTGGACGTCTGAGATCCATTCCCGATGTGCATGCTCCCACTGAGCGGTATAAAAAGCGTCCATCGTCCCTTCAGTAACTTCATCTTCCAATTCCACACCATTTCAAAGCAACTTCATCTCCAAAAACATATCAAAATGCCTCCTACCAACGGCACTGTTGAACCAACCTCCATTTATCTTGCGCTCTTCGCAATCTCGAGGGAAGAAAAATATGTGAGTTGAGAGTTACGCATGCACTCGATTACAATGCCTTCTTCTTTCTCTCTTGCTAAAGCGGCTGACCTCGCCAAGCATTCGGGCGTCGTTTTAACGGACTCGAACGCCAATACAGTCCTGCATCACGCGAAACAAGATCCATCTTGGACGTATGCAGTTCAAGACTTCGAGCCAGAAAACTCACTGACACTCATTGCCTTGATTCTTCTCGGAAAAATAAAAAACGAGTCAAAAGTTCTACAAACCTTCGAGAAAGTTCCGGCCGATGGACGGCCCTCCTTGCGAACGGGTGCAGCGTTCGCTTGCAATACCTGGACAAAAGATGTCCTCTTCATGCTGGAACAAGAGGGAGAACTAGTTCTCCCTGCTGATGTTGGTATGATTATGGATATGATTTGGCTTCTTCTTGCTCTTTTATGCTGATATCCAATACTAGATTCGCTGGAGAACCAAGCCAAAACCTATGGAACGACATATTCAAACCGCGCCACGGGAGGGGGCGGCGCTACGGTTGTCAATCGTTTTCGGAAATTTGCTCCGGAATAGCGGCAAAGGATGGTGTGTGACATGGGGCAAACATGGTAACGGTTGTAAACATTGTCACCAAATCTGAGCACTGCTATCCGGGGCAGCAGCCAACCCGCTTTTACTTGTGCATACGCCCCTCTACTTTCTTTCCCACACTCTTTACAGCATGGGCTATACAATAAATCAGGATTTTTCTTCTGTGGTGAAAAAAATTCTCGCGTAAATGTGTGCGCGGCGGTGCTTTAGATCATGTCCGCTGTGATATTTTGTGCTGAATTCTCTGCGCTGCGTTTCAAACGTTGCACTTTCAGGATTGACTGTAGTTACCCCCTACCTAAGTAGGTAGGCA
This sequence comes from Claviceps fusiformis PRL 1980, assembly GCA_000223055.1. NCBI lineage: Eukaryota > Fungi > Ascomycota > Sordariomycetes > Hypocreales > Clavicipitaceae > Claviceps > Claviceps fusiformis. The sequence continues at coordinate 94,125 of AFRA01000026.1, forward strand.
TTAAGTGCATCCATGTGGCTGTGAGTAAATTGTATCCCCTTTAGCAGGTCACTGACCCCACTGAGGCCCGGATACCTCAAAGACACCTCACTGCAGCCAGAAAGGGTCGTAAATAGGTGGTACGCGTTGTACTTTTCTGTACTATTAATGAAGCCAAGTACCTTATTTACGCCTTACCGTAATTGGCTCGCCTTCCCTGTTGTGATCTACAGTGGGGGGTTCTGGCACAGCGCCGCGCTGAGCCACATTCGACTCTAATTGGTGGCGCAGATGGCTTTCAGCCAATGGCAGCCGCATGCAGGGACAGCGTGAGTCCTGCAGTCCTGGCTCGAGCGGGAGGATTTTTCCGCCCGTTGACGGGCCGACGCACACTTTTCGGCTGCCGTTCCCCCTTTTTCTTTCATCTTATTTCTTTCACTCATTCTTTCGTTCTTTCGACTCTCGAGGCTCAGATCCTGCTAAACCATACCATTTCCACGTCTCTCCAGGATGGCGTCGACGTCAGAGCAATCCAAACGAGTGTTAAAGCTTATACGTCGCTCCGATCTTGTGTATCCAGACTATGAATTGCTGGAATGCTTTCTCAACGACTCGAAAGACCCTGAACAGACCGCCCGCTACATCCTCCGGCGATGTTCCGTGGCCGAGGACGCGCACGACCTTGATCCGGGCGCCCTTCTTGCGGATTGGAAGACATTGATTGCCTTTTGTATGTACTGCCGGAGCCTCTTCTTGACCTCTTTCTAATGAAGCACAGTCATGACCGACGGCCCCGCTCATCAGCTCTCCGACAAAGCCGCCATTGCTGCCATATTCAAACGAGACGGTGGCAAGTGTCGCATCACCAAACTCGCCAACTCTTTCTGGGATCCGCTCATCGTTGCGCCTCTGCTCCCGCTTGGGACGTTTCATCTAGACGAGGTACCGTAACAGCCTACCAAACCCGTGGTCTCCGCCGCCCCTTCCATCTCTCTCTCTCTCTC
>AFRA01000027.1:0-91435 GCA_000223055.1 Claviceps fusiformis PRL 1980
GTAAAAAATAATTATTAAATATATATTTTAAAAGTATTAATAGCTATTTATTAAAATATATTTAATATATTTTTAATAAATAAATAATATAAAAATAAAAATATTTTTATTTTATTTAATTCTAAAAAATATACTTTAAAGCTAGTTTAGAAAATATTTTATATTATAATATATTATTAAAGTTTTTAAAATTATTTAAATTAAAATTTAAATTATTATATATATTTAATAAATTTAGAAAAATATTATTATTTATAGTTTTTTTTATTATATTTTTTAATATATTTAATTTTATAAAAAATAATATAAATTAAGAAAGTATAAAAAATTATATTTAATAAAAATAAATTTTCTTTATAATATAATTAAAATCTAATTTTAATTTAATTTTAAATTAAATTTAAATTAATTTTTATAGAAAATTTTCTATAGGAAATTAATAGGAATTATATATAATATTATATATTATAGTTATTAATCTTAGCTAATTAAATTATAGTATAGGCTCTACTATAACCTTAGCTAAGGTTAGTGCCCTACCTCACCTTAGGTTAGCTCACTCGAAAAACATCAGTTGAGCTGTAGACTCATGGGAGAGCTGGTCTGCGTTTTGTAAGACTACCCTTAGGTATTCCCCGCTTTTCTTTAATAGCTTATTGGTGGATATTAAGTAACATTAAGTAACCTATAAAACGCATTTTCTCTCTTATAATATAATATATCTCTTTGTAACTTAAAGCATTATAAGGACTTCTATTATACTATAAATTACTATAGTGTGGTAAGTACCCTTTCATTGGTGGACTACCCGGATCGGTACGCGAATGTAGCCTTGCGGACACCAAAGGGATAGGCAGAGACGTCCCAAGTACAGTGCGGATCCAGGTAAAGCCGAACACTTTGAGAAGCTCAATGTTTTGGGATTCGCGACCCACAGTAAGTCTGGAGCTTTGGACACCAAACTGTTTGAAGCGTCTTTCTAATGGCGCGTGCTTATTCGTTTCATGCACTTTCATGTATCTGTGTATTCTACTTATAAGGTCTATTTACGCATTTCTTTTGGTCTGCTCTGTCCCGCAACTGTCCCCAATAGATATGTATGTAGGTATTGATTGCTTTGGACGTGGACGTTGCTGAGCTCGACGCAGTGCATGTCTATGATATCCGGCACATTCCGGTACGCTCCGTTGAGGGTCTGGTGGCAGCAAGGTTGAACCGAGTTGCTGGATTTGAGCACATTATCAGCCCTGGCTAGGCATGTTTTTCGCATATGGATGTGCATGCAGGACTCGACGGCGAGCCGCGGGAAATGCTAGTTTGTCATGCAGTGCAACCCTGACTGATTGATTCCATCATTATACACCGGACCCCAGTGCCGTTACTTCCACCACGTGCCACCTATGTACAGCCAGCTGAAAGACACTTTACCCCCCGCATGTGATTCATCACATTGACAAAAGTCTGGTAATCTCCAGGTCTAGGCGACGTTGTGCCATCATCATTGCCAAGTCATCAGCCGAGCCTCCCCTGGTCATGTGCTCTCGAAGAAAACAACAAGTCTCCGGCTTCTCGACATGTCGCGAAAAGTGGATCACGATGTCCTCACTTGCTGGCACGAATCGCGGACGAGGACCCGAAAACTCTGCCAACTGCCATCAGGTGCGTGTGTGGTCAAAAATACGGGCAGCAGCCGCCCGAGTCGCGGGAGGGAAGGTGGGACTGACACGCCGCACGCACAGCCTTTTTCAATCTTTCCAGATATTGAAAGCGACGGCTGCACGATGCGTATGCATATGCATATGCACGTTCGCACGATCGCCGCTTATCCCATCGTCAACTTGCCCGAAACACTTCCACATTTCCAACAGGGCGGCTCGCCCATCGGGTTTGTGCTTTGACTTTGTGTTGCAACGACTACTCTGTTGATGGCTTTCATGCAGCCCTCCTTCTGGTAACGTTGCCGCGTGACTGCCCACAAGGCAGACAACTCCATCTGCATATTGTATGTACATATGTACATACTATATGGATCTGTGTCAGACGGGACGATGCCGATGGAGGACAAGATTGACAACCATGATGAAAAAAAAAAAATGCAACACAGATCGCAAATGTGTCCATTCGTACGCCATGTGGCCTCAAAGGGGTTGGGTGCCAGGCGGACGGACGCCAGCATGAAGATGGTTGGTGGCAGATCAAAATCCGGCTCAGGTCATCACACACGGCTGGAGCACCACGTTCTGTATCAGCGCGTCTTTTTCACCGGTCGAATCCTCTCTTTTAATTTGTAATTTTCAATTTTGACATGACCAGCAAGGAAAAAGAGAGATCTCGTGCTCGCCATTATCAGTCAGGCGGTCCGAGGCTCGGATTCTCGGCCCACGTCAGAAATGGGCCTGGTCCACCGGATCAAGCCACCGGCTTGCTTTCGCGCTTGACTAAGTTGACGGTACAATAGGGTTCCTCCGTTTAGTACATATTGCTCACGGCTTTCCGTCATGAGCCCCTTGCAGACGGGGAAAAATCGTTTCCCGGTGCTGGATGTGGAACTCAAGTTGCTGAAAAAATCTATCGCGGCGTCCCACGACCGAGTCTAAAGACTTGGAAACATCTTTACCATTAAGGACCCTTGTACTGAAGTTGTGCTTTCTCCCTTTCTTCTCCCTTTCTTTCGTTTCCTTTTCCTTTTCCTTTTCTTTTCTTCTTTTCTTCTTCCTTGGTGACGTGCGTATAACACGAAAACTAAAAAAAACTAAAAAAAAAAAAAAAAAAAAAAAAAACCTAAAATACCGCAACTGCTCGGCAGCTCAAGTGGAAGAATTCAGCAAGATACATTTCGGACAGGAAAACAACAACAACAACAACAACAACAACAACAACAAAAGAATGGGCTCCATATCAGATAGTTGGTCGGAAAAGCCTTGGACCCGACGAAACGATTTCGGCGTGCCCATGTGGCAGAAATCACAAGTAGCTTATGTTTCCTGGCCAAACCAACTACAATATGTCGATGTTTGGGTGCCCACCCAGTACACTCCTTGTCCCGAGACGTTGGCCTCGTCATGGCTTCCGGATCCGCGTACCCTGTGGATTATTTACATCCACGGAGGGGCATGGCGGGATCCTCTCATCACATCAGCGTCCTTCATACCAACGCTCAAGAGCCTCTCAACGGCATGGTTGCAATCTCGAAAATCACCCGTCGCATTCGCCTCTATCAGCTATTCCCTGTCTCCATATCCTCATCATCCGACGCACCCAAGTAACCGTTGCGATGACAGTAGAAACGCTTCTCATCCGCAACACATCCTCGATGTTCTCGAGGCCATTCACTTCTTGCAGAGCCGAGCAAGGTTTGGAAACAACTACATTCTGGCCGGCCACAGCTGTGGTGCCACGCTGGCGTTTCAGACGGCCATGAACCCAGTGAGATGGGGTATTGACAACGCGGCCAAGGATGATATCAAAGCGCCGTTGATGGTTTTGGGACTCAACGGGCTATATGATATGCCGGAACTGACCGAGAATCCCGGTGGCCAACACAACCAGTTTCGTCAGCTATATGAACAGTTTACGAGAAATGCGTTCGGAGACGATGAAGATGTATGGAGGGACATCAGCCCCGCTTTCGTAGAAAATTGGGCAAGAGAATGGCCAGACGGCAGACGTGTCATGCTCGTACAGGGCAGACAGGACGATCTGGTGCCATACAGACAGGGTGAGAGAATGAGGGACAGCCTCGTCGGATCCAAATCAGACAGACTGGTGGTGGAACTTGTGGACGGTGAAGGTCGACACGACGAGATTTGGCAGAAGGGTACCCTGTTGGCCAAGTTGCTCACCAGGGCCATTGATGATGTATCCGGTTTGTCATGACCAGGAAGCAGGGCAGGAAAGAAAAAGAATAAGAATAAGAAAAAGCCAGCATTATCTACTTGTTTACTTGTTCAGCTTGTTGTCTTTTTTTTTTCTTCTTCTTCCCCTTTTTTCCTTTACGCAATGGACATCTTCATGCCGCCATTGGCACAGACTACACTCCCCGTGGTCCAACCTGCTTCGGCCGAGCACAACATGTCAATGGTGCCAGCAATCTCACTCGTAAAACCAGGTCTCCTCCCACCCATTCCCTCTCTCACCGTGGTGTCAAACCTCTGGGCGTCCCTCCCCGCCAGCTCCAGCACCTCCTTCTCCCCGTGGTACTCGGCCAAGGGCGCCACGTCGACGTACGGTTGGTTGATCTTCCAGAACTTCTCGCCGGCCTGCGCATACATGTCCCCCCACGCGGGACCGGGATTCACGGCATTGACGGTCGCCCTCGCCGCCAGCTCGCGGCTCCACGTCCTCGTCATGGCCTCGACGGCCGCCTTGGTCCCCGCGTAGATGGACTGTCCCTGGTACCCGATCGAGGAGCTGACGCTCGAGACCGTCACGATCCGCCCGGAGCGGTCCCTCGGCAGGTACGGCGCCACGGCCTGCGTCAGGAGCAGCGGAGCCAGCACATTGACCGTGTAGACGCGGTGGAACTCGTCCGACGTGATGGGCCCGCGCTCCTCGTCGTTGAGCACCTGGTTCGACGCCACGCCCGCGTTGTTGATCAGCATGTCGACCTGGAAGTCCTTGTCCTTGTCGTCGTCGTCGTCGTCCGGCGCAGCGTTCCTGTCGTGATACGACAAGAAGAGCGCCCTGGCCGCATCAAGGATGGTGTTGGCCGCGGCGGCCGGCTCCGAGAGATCGGCCTGCGCGGGGAGACAACGGACCGAGTGCGCGGCCGAGAGCTCGGCGCAGAGCTGTCGGGTCGGCGAGGTGGAGGAGTCGGAGGTGTAGGCGACAACGATGTTGGCCCCCTTGGCGGCGAGTCGTCTGGTGACTGCTTCGCCGATGCCTATCGTGACACGGTCGGATGGTGAATGGTGAGTACACAGGTAGAGCGGATAAGAGGGTTCGAACTTTGATCGGCCTCATTGGGTTCGTGCGCACCTCTGGATCCGCCCGTCACGATGGCGAGCTTATTCTCGTACGGTCTAGACATTTTTTTTTTCCCCTTTTTTCTTGTGTCTTTTTTTTTTCTGTCTGTATTTGTCTCCGCGGTGGAAGATGGGGAGTACACAGTACACCGTGGGCTGTCAAGTATGATGTGGGGGAAGAGAAAGATGAAGATGATCAGGGGGATGACCTGTAGATGGACCTCGGACTGCAAAATGTGTGTGATGATGATTTTTTCTTGATTCTTTTTTTTTTTTTTCTGATTTTTTTTTGTTGTCGTCCTTGGAGATAACAACTATATATGCAAAATATCAAACGTCCCAAGGGATCCTGCATCTCGTTCGTCATGGACTTGCCCCTCACGTCTGTACCTTAACCGTATTACTTCAGACTGACAAGCCTGCTGCGCGGGGGTCGCGTCTAGCACCAGACTCCACATTTCAGAAGCTGGGGTCAGCATGGACAGTGGACAACTTCCATGTTAGCCGCTCCAACCACCGACGTGCGTGGTGAAAAGGAGCCAGGCTGGCGACGGATACGTTTTGGGGGGATGACATGAATTTTTTTTTTTTCTTTTTTCTTTTTTTTCTTTTTTTTTTCTTTTTTTCTTTTTTTTTTTAACTATTTTTTTTTTTCCCTTTTTACAGCCGGCGTGGTGCATGTGGGAAAGGGTTCGCGGGAACATTTCCCTGCGGAAATACAAAAGGGAAAACCCGCTTCTCGATGAGCCATCACCTGCTTAGACGAGACCTAATGACTGCTAGGTTCGCAGCGCAAGGTACGACGTAGCAGCGCCGTCCACTTTGTCTGTTGGCCATGCTGCATGCACCGGTCGACCCGGCTATCTGGTCCGCCGCGAGGCAGGGGTCAGGCCCGAAGAGTCGCGTAGACGTAACGTGCAAGGCGATTGCCGAAGCAGACGGGCGCTTTCTGGGTTTGGGGAGATTTTTTTTTTTCTTTGTCTGGCCCATTTTGGTTTTGCCAGGGAGAGCGGAGGGAGCTCTGCCTGCGTTTTGCGTCATGCTGGTGCAAAGTGCATCAATGAATGAATGGGTTTATTGGTGGGTGGATGGAGTCCATTCGTCTGTCTGTTTTTTTTTTTTTCTTCGTCCTTTTTCATCTTTCCTCACAAGAATTGCCCGTGTCAGCCTGGTCAGCTGGCCGGCTGCCCCCCTTGCATACAGAAACATGACATCTGGTGACCTGACCTGACCTGACCCGGCCCGGCCCGGCGGGCTGGCCGTGATTCTGGCGACACGCCCTGGAATGTGTTGCGTCTCGGTCTGGGTCTGGTGATTGTGTTTGTCCCTCCGGGTGGGTAGGTGGGTGAGTGGCTGGTCGATTGTTTGTCGCGTGCTGGCCACCGTGTGCGATTCCTAGTTGGCTGTTCTTGTGCGTGATTGAGGCTAGATTGGGGGTGGGGGAGGACACGGTCGGATTCTACCCGCACTGTGTGTGTCTGTGTGTGTGTGTGTGGCGGCTCCGTGTGCAAGGCTGCATCCGAGTACAAACGCACCAACCGAATTCCCTCATATTGAGAGCTCGACTCATAAAAACCTGACTAGAACAGACCACCAATACATCCAATAATCAATGACGGGACCAGAATGAGGCCATGGCACTCGACAGTGCTGACACTCAGACACTCTGACGCGCTAGGCCTGGACCCGTCTCTGGTTTTGCAAACTCTGAGTGTTGGTTTCTTCCCACGTTTATCCTGCAGACTGATGCAGCAACCAAGGCAGTCTCCCTGTCTGGAGAATATTGACTTCTGGGACAGAGATCCCCCATCTTGCCCATCGGACTCGCCGACAGAGCGCGCCTGGCGCCTGGGACAGCCCGACGGAGCCGCCACGGCCTTGATTCTCTCCACGTTGTTTTCTCAAATCTCTCCCCTTCATCTTCCGGCCCCCCTGTTGACCCTGTGCGTCCGTGTTCAAATGTTGCCGTTGCGCCAGGCTCACGAGGCTCTCCTGACCGGCCCCATTGTGATATGGACTCGGCGGCTGGCCCGTGCCATGTACATGTATACTTGTGCACATGTACATCCGGACAGATGGACGTAACCCTTCTCCCTGTTCCGGTGTTCCAGTCGGCCTTCTCGAAGCTTGTAAGCTTGTTCCGCGCCATCGCTTGATGCCGACGCCGTCTGGTCAAATGGCTTGTCTTCCCAGGTTGTTTGCCCTGCATGTCGACGTGCAGGTGTGCAGACAGGCTGGCAGCCGTCCTGCCACGGCGACAGACACCGCCACCGCCACCGCCACCGCCACCGCCACCAGTCATCCTAGCTCCCCCCTCCCCCCCGGCTTCCGTCCTCGTGGCCCTGCTGGGATGCGGTGCAGCATTCAGTGCTGTCTACTCAATCAAGTATTGGGTCGATGGGATGGATTCAATGGTCTTGATGAACCAGCCCTCCCCTCCAGCCCTCGTGCAGCCACCGTCAGCGCTGCCAGTTCCCGATCTGAAACAAGCCTGTGGTCCCTTGAATCCCTTTCGAGCACCTGCCGCAGATTTGGCCGGCGCCACGATTCGCTCGCAGCTCGCGCTTGCCCGTTACTGTCTCCTGCCTCTGCCTCTGCCTCTGCCTTCCATTTTCATTCAATTCCATCCCCAATTCCATTCGCACACTCCGTTCTCCTTGTCAGGCTTCTTTCGAATTCCACCTCGTCACACCACACGCGGCCGCATTAAAAGGTCCAAGAGACCAGACTTGGGAATTGCCTTTTGTGGTTTGGTGGTTTCGTGCCGCGACCTCGCCCTCCTCCTAAAAAGCAATTGCCCAACAACTCCAACCCCACAACAACCCCCACCCCCTCTTTTTATTTTTTTATTCATTTATTTATTTTTTTCATTTTCCCCCTTCTCTTTGTCTCTCTCTTCTTCTGTGCTGGAAAACTCCATTAGGCATCGGCCGTTTCCCTTCCAGTACGCTGCATGGACGTCCATCGCTCTTAGTCTAGAACGGACATGCTCTGCAGATTTACCTATCGTTGACTCCTCCAGTAGTGGCTCCGTCACTGACCCCGGTTGTTCTCGAATCACGCTCCCCACGTTTCTCCGTCTTCCAGGCAGAGCCTTGTGGCACCGCTCCGACGGCGGCGACTTCAAACCCAAAAAAAAAAAAAAAAAAAAAAAGGACCGATCTAAAGACCGCATCCGTTCGAAACACCATTTTTCGACCTTCAAACCGTCGTCCCGTCTGTCAATTCGTCAATCTCTTGGTCCTCCAGGCTCTCGATACCCAGCATGCTTCCTGGCTTGCCTCTGAGATAATCCCTTTTTCTTCGTCTGTCCTGCCCGCTGCAACCCGTCCAAACAGTCATGGGTAACGGTCAAGGGAAGCCCGTCGACCTCAACGGCGAAGGTACGCCATCGCCTTTTCGTGCCACGACCCCATTGGTCGTCCCTTCCCTCCTTCTCCTCATTACCACGTCAGGGATGGCTTTGCGACTTGTGAGGCGACTCCAAATCACCAGCCCCAGGGGCTCATCCTTGTCGTGTCGTCATCATCGACGAGACCGCTAACCAGACATCTACCAGTCAATTTGAACCATTTTCGTCTTCTTCGAGTCGTCGGCCGAGGCGCGTTTGGCAAAGTCCGAATCGTTGAGCGCAAGGACACCAGCCTGTCGTTTGCTTTGAAATATATTAGAAAAGATGAGGGTATGCAGCTTCGTCGTGGAGGAAGTCCGCTTGCATGAGCCTATCAATCCTTGAGAGAGAGGATACACGAGATGCTGACTCGAATGCCAAATCAGTCGTCAAGTCAGAAAGCGTGCGCAACATAATTCGTGAGCGAAGAATGCTCGAGCATGTCAATCATCCCTTTATTTGTAATTTGCGATACAGCTTCCAGGATATTGAATACATGTACGTCGTCGCTCTCCATCCTTTGTTCTTTTCCTTCTTTTGATCCCAGCATCGGTGCAACAGCTGACCCGGCCCAAATCCACAGGTATCTTGTGGTGGACTTGATGAGTGGTGGCGATTTACGATTTCATATCTCAAGAAAGACTTTTACTGAAGAGGCTGTTCGATTCTGGATTGCTGAGCTTGGATGCGCCCTGAAATATATTCATGGTCAAAACATTATACATCGAGATGTGAAACCCGATAATGTTTTGTTGGATGCGGATGGCCATGTTCATCTCACAGATTTTGTACGTCTTTTTCTTTTTTTTTCTTCTTTTTTTGCCTCTTCCAATTTGTGCAGCTCCCATCACGTCGTCAAGTTCGCACGACTAACCAGTCTACGCAGAATGTTGCTTCCGACGTCGTCCCGGGGAGGGTGCTCACGAGTAAATCAGGTACCTTGGCATATCTGGCTCCTGAGGTGTACTCAGGAAAAGGCTATACCATCTGCGCTGATTGGTGGTCACTAGGCGTATTATTTTATGAATGCATTTACAACAAGGTGCGTGCGAGTCCCAGCTCTTCCATTTCCGGTCGTGGAAAGAAATTGCTAATTGTATTTCTTCCAGCGACCATTTGACGGCAACAGCGAATCGTCGTTGAGCCAACAGATCCAAAACTGCAGCCCCCGATATCCAGTCACACAACCCCCCGTGTCTTTGACGTGTCTGTACGCGATCCGGGCCGCTTTGGATATCAATCCTGAAACTCGAATGGGCTCTACGTGGGAAAGTTTTATTTACAACGATTTCTTCAAAGTGATTGATTTCGATCTCCTCGAGCAAAAACGAATCGAACCGATCTTCATACCTTCTTCGGAAAAGACCAATTTCGATGCCACCTATGACTTGGAGGAATTGCTTCTCGAAGAGGCTCCACTAGAGGCTAGAGCGAGACGGCAGAAGCCTCGAGAGCGGTTAAAAGAAGACGCGACAGATCAAGAGATTCGAGAAGAGGAACTGTATCGCATGATTGAGAGGGACTTTCGGCCATTTGACTATACGTTGGCCGCGTACAAGAAGTATGACTAACCCCTTTTTTTTTTTTTTTTTTTTTTTTTTTTTTTTGGCCATAGATGACTTGCGCCACCAACTTTGGGGAGACATGAGGACTGACAAAATGTAGAATCACCGAGGCGTCTCAAGTCCTCAACCAACAAGACCCAAATCAGGTGCCTGGAACGACAGATGCAGCAACGACAAGCTCAACAGCTGTACCCACGCAACATGCACTACAGCCAGGCGCAAACACTACAGAAGCCGGGTCACCACCGTCATCATCATCATCACACGATCCCTACCAAAGCCGTCCCGTGCGCCCTGCGCCAGCTCCACCTCTGTACCAGAGCGAATATCTCAACCGAGCACTGCCGAGCAAAACCAACAGGGTCGCAAGCCCAACCGGAGGCGTACAGGTGACTTTGGACGGTGGCGGCAGCTGGTCGGAGCTCGCTCGACAAGATACCACGCTTCCCACAGATGCCAACGCCCCAGCCAATTCGTCCAAAGCTGAGGGTTCTGGTGGCATGTTTGGCTTTTTGAAGGGCAAAAGAGGTAGAAATAATAGTCCCAAGCCAAAGGAACGAGGCGTACTAGGAAAGGAAGGTGCAAGAGTCGTGATTAGCTAGTAGGTAAGAGCTATGTCCCTACCTACATAGGTAGGCAGGTGGAGCAGGCTCGCTGAAGCCTTTTCCTCGTCGGTTTATTGTAGCTGCCCGCCTGAAAACCACATACTACTTACTATACCAGCAGTGTAAGTATGTGTACTTACTCCGATTCGCACGCCTGGGATAATCAATGATGGGCGGGATCTCCCGCAAAAGACGCCATCAGTGTCATGCTACGTCTGTACGCATTCGTATTACTACGGCATGGTTACCACAAGTCGCCACATTGGCCGAGGGACATTGACATCTGATCAAACGGTCTTTGGGGTACACGTATGGAGAGAGAGAAACAGGAATGACGGAATGAATCCAGTTTACATGTATATGAGCGGGCTGTCTCTTGTTATCATTATTATTCTCTTTTTTTTTTCTTCCTATTCTTCTTCTTCTGCTGTCATTTCTTTCTCTTTTTCTTTCACTTGCGGCGTTTATACTCTTCCGTCCTTGCCCTTGATTACTTTTCTGTTGTATTGCATTGCTATTTTCTTTGGATCGCGTGGAGATTAGACATGACGCCTAGACATTTTTGTTTTTGTTTTTGTTTTTTTTTTTTTTTTGAAAGGAAGAACGAAAATCCAACTATACATGGCTGTTTTTGTTTGTTTCTTATGAAGAAGGGGGCCGTAATCTAACATCCGTTGTCCTATGACTATTGCTTTATTTTCAGTTCCTGATACACACCCTGTGATTGAATCTGGAGGGATATGTGCCAAGGACTTTTGGGTGTCACGCTAGGGTGGAACGCAGATTGTGCACGTGTGGGTGTGCAGTGGGGATGTATGCTGTCCTGGATAGCCATGTCAAGAAGACCAGATGTTGTTCCTTTTTTTTTCTTTGGTACTACTCTTCTGTGTCTTGAATTTGAGCAGCGAGACTTCTATACGGCGTTAGTCTAACGCTTCAAAAACACTGACAGGAATTTCTCTATAGAATGGCAGGAGACGGGGAGGGATTGTGTATGGTGATATGGGGTTGTGATGGGGGAGAAGAGGGGGTGCTTGGATTGAATTTATGGGACGGACTAATGGACTAAGACGGACCGAGATGGACCGAGATGGACCATGATAGATTAAGACATGGTAAGACATGTTGAGATGGAGGATGATGTAGTAAAATTAGTGAGTTATAGTAAGAGGTTATAAGAGAAGAGGACGAAGATATAAAAGATGTAAAAATATACAAGATGGAAGAGAGGGAAGAGAGAGAAAGAGAAAAAAAGATATAATAGAAAAAAGAAAAAAGAAAAAAGAAAAAAGAAAAAAGAAAAAAGAAAAAAGAAAAAAGAAAAAAGAAAAAAATAGTAAAGAGTAGTAAAAGATAAAAGAATTAATGATAATAAATAAAAAGACATATAGTTTAGTACCCTTTCTGTCCTAGGGATCTTCTACTAATATTAACAATCAAAGGGTATTATTTTAGCTTACTTGATAGAAAATTCTCTGCATACTACTAAACTTATAGTGGGAAGAAATAGGAAAAAAAGGAAGATAGAAACAATTATAAACCAAGAGACATGACTTGGTATCCTCTCTACTCCAAGGATTATCTACTACCCCAAGGAGCAGGAATGACTGTTCAACTTGCTTTATAGAAAATCATGCGCGTCTTGAACGATGAAATTCGTAGCTAGCGAACGCTGCGTCTGGGAACCTTGTTATGTCTGTTACGCTTGCGCAGGAACCGCCTGAGTACCTAGTGGGTACCTAGCTGCGCGGGTCTGGATTCTGGTAGTAAAAGGGCAGCCCGCAAGAAGTCCGTCAGAGGTTTCGTCACAGGAGTTGGACTTGGCAATATGTTATGAGACATGATGAGCTGAAAATTGTCACCAGCCTGTGACGGATCTCTTACCAGAGCCCGGCATGGCGCAAGGGGGTTTCCGCACCCGTGAGTAGGACTGGACATCTTTCCATACATACACTTGACCAGCGTACTGTCACATGGGCTGTTTACATGATTCCTATGGCTGCCCGACTTTATCAGCACTTTAGAGGCAGATGAAGCCTTCGAGACTATTAGGCAAAACAAAGCCACATTTTTAATTATATATATATATATATATATATATATATACGTAAATGTATAGTATAGAGGTCCAAATAGAGTTAACTCCTTTAGCTATATGATTACTTTCTTTATAGATTGTGCCTTACTGTATATGATAACGCCCTCTGCACGCCGAATGGATCGTCATCCGACGCGCAGATCAGATGCCCTAGTCCCCTTCGCGAGCTGTGTGTGTGTGTGTGTTGTTTTTTTTTTTTCCTTTTTCGTTAGCTTTTCACGATCTGTTCTCCCTCTCTTTTATAAGCTTCTTTGTAAGCTAGTTTTTTCTTTCTTTTTTTCTGTCTGCTTTTTACTGGCTACTTTCTCTCCCTTTTTGTTGGCTTTTTTTATGGGCTATTTTTTTTCTCTTGTTATTAGCTTCTTCATAAGCTATTTCTTCCTCTTTTAATTAGCTCTTACACTAGCTATTAGGGGGGGTTTTATTAATTTCTGTACCAGCTGCTAAAATTTCTTTTAAGGGACTGCCTGCAGTAAGAAACAGCAACAATAACAAACCCCCCCCCCCCCCGGATTTATAAATATAAAGTCTTATAACACCACACTCCTACAATTATACATCTTATTATATTACATTCTTACTGACCGTCCGCCAGGGAGTATTTTCTCAAGTAACTGTCCATATAAACAATTATAAGAGTCTATACGATAGCCTCATCTCAAAGATACAAAACAGGAAATTGCGCTCCTTAGCTTACCTGCCATGTTGCACAATGTTCCTCTTCATCAGCTCAATCACGCTTTGCCTCTACCCTTTTCAACATATTCGATGGGAAATCCTCCGCATCTTGAAGCCTTGAGATTCGTAGCTAGCGATATAGCCTGTGTGTCTGGGAACCTTGGTGCATCCCTTTTTGGTCTCTTCAATTTTAGATAGCCTGCTAGCCGCGAGCAACAAGTCCTGGCTCGGCAGCATAGTATGCTAGCTGCATCACTATACTGCGTTAGCCCTCTTACGCAAGTTCAGACGCATGACTGTGGCAGTAGGCCGTACAAAGCCGTCTGGTGTCTTGGCTGCCAGTGAGAAGACACGGGCAGTGCATGGTGCGTGGAAAGGAAAAGAAGAAATATGTTTATACTCGCTATACTAGAGCCCTATGCCAGCCGAATGTATCGGCATCATAGGCGCAGGGAGAGCATCGGGTAGCTTCTTGTTCGCAAGCTGTTTCTTTCCTCTGTTCAGAAGCTTCCTTAGAAGCTGTGTTTTTTTTTTTTTTTCCCTTCTTTTATTAGCTTGTTTGCTAGCTGTTTTATAAATATGCACTACTAATCTATTCCCACGGCAGAAAACTTACTGACAGATTTCTGTACTTTTAGAATGTTTTTTTATACTATACTCCTGTGACGCATGACTTCACGTTACTTTTTCCGTTTTTATTAACTAATAGCTGGATACTATAATAAAGGTAATCAAATTAGATTATTATAATTTTTCCTTTGTTTACTGGGCAGCCTTATTATATTCATCTACAAGAGGCAAAGCGGGAAGCTGCGCTTCTCACGCCTTACCTGCGTTCGGGCAGCCATAAGGATCTAGTATGCTGGCCCTCTTAAGGGGTTCGGGAAACATGAGTAGAAATTATCCTATAGAAAGCTGCGTCATGACTTGGCCGATGAGAAGATATGGCCTTGCATGAGATGTAGATGGCAAAGAAGAATATAAATACAAAACTCACTTGCTAGGCAGACCTACTGACCGAGACTGAATAGAGCAGATAACTGATTCATGCTACTACGTTCCTTGATATACAATTACAAAACCTGGAGCCGAAATACAACCCACATCGAGAAAATATACTTACCTAGTACCGTGTACCCGTACCTAGATACTAGGTACCTAATCACATGTATACACATACATATGCACATACCCACCAGAATGTCCGTACCAGCTGGTTTGATATCCCTGCTCAGCAGAAAAACCCAAATGGTTTAAAAATGTTGCCAAAACATATACAGACAGCAACGTCCTTCATGTCCAGAAAGCAACAGCATCGCCAATAAAGTATAGCCACTTTTCCAAGTTCACATCCCAAATACACCTTCCAGAATGGAGATTTTCCAACACAAGCGAATGGAAGGAGGGAAAAAAAGAACGAAATCCCCACCCTGCTAACATGTGTAGCCAAAAATGCCGAACGGGGTAAACCCTCCAGACCTTAGATGAGAAATAATAGCACAATGCAAATAAGTCATTTTTGTCCCGACGAACAATGACAGAGACTGTAATGAAATCCTGCGCGCGCCGTGCCGTGCGACGCGAGGTTGGTCGTGAGTCGTGCTCCGAGCACAAACATCTGATCGGTGAGATTTTTCGATTTTCAAATTTTTTTGTCCTAGCTCTGCGGACATGTGTAAAGGCGCATGTTGATATTCCACTCCTTGGAGACATGTACTTATGCATGAATTTTCATCTCTTTTCGTGTCTTCTTAGCCGACGGACAGTGGACGACTTATTGAGACTCGATGGAGAGCCTTTTGCCTTTTCTTTTCATTTCTTTCCTTTTCATTACCCTTGTTTCTTCCTGCATCCATCTATCCATTTTACATGACGCCACTCTGTGACATGGCAGTGACGTCGTCCCTGAACTTATCTGGGTCGGGTGCCAGTCCAAGCTTGTCTGGCGTGCAATCGCCTCGAGCAAACTTGCCCATGTACTTTTTTAGAATGGAGTCAAAGTCACTCGCGGCAACAACTGGACCGCTGCCCGAGCACTTGGCCTTCTTTGTGAGTTCGGAGCACAGCCCATCGAGATCAAAGTCGCCCTTTTGGGCCTTGGGGCATTCCTGAATTTTTTCCCTGTGAAGAGATGTTAGTGGCTGCGACTCTACAAGATTTCATGTTTTCATGCTTTTTTTTTAAAAAAAAAAAAGAAAAGAAAAAAAAAATACATACCAAAGTTGTTGACAACTCATTCTGGGCCCCTCATCGTTCACAATGGCATTTTGTTGGGCGTCAATCTCAGCAATAAGATTCTTCCTGGGCATTGCATTTGTCGGCGCTGTGTTGAATGGGGTGAAAAAGTCGGCGTCCAAGCTGTCATTAAAGACAAAGTCGTCAAATGAAGGATTAGAGAGCACGTTTTCCTGTGGCTCCCTGTAGTCTCCGAATAACTGAGGATCGAAACTGCCGCCACCATTTTGCTGCACAAGCCAGTCAAAGCTTGGGCCGCTCATGTCGGCATTGGCAAGATGAGAGAATGTGGGTTGTTGATTTGTCGTTGCGGGTGCTGGCTGCTCCTCGCCGATGGTGGTCAGAGTCTCGAGTGGCTTGAAAGTCATGGGAGATTGCGTGAAAGGCTCGGGCGATGTGCCACAGGACGAGCTTGGCCCTCCAGCATTGGAGTTGGAGGAGGCCGAGGGTGAGCTGGTGGCGGCCGCCACGCTGAAGGGCACTGAGTCTAGACTGCTGCGAGAACCGATGACGGTCGAACCACTCATAGATGGTGTGGAAGAGCCGACGGAATTGAAGAATGGACCCTTGTTTGATCTCTGCTGCTGCTGCTGCTGCTGTTGCACGCTTGGTCGTGACGACTCCTTTTCACTGTCCAGACTACAAACGGAACTGTGCTTCTGTCCATCCCGCACGTTCTGCTGAGGGCTAACGGGCTGTGATGCAGATTGCCTGCTGTTGAGCGGCGGCCCAGGTAGTGTGCCAAACTCGGGAAACTCGAATTGGAAGCTGACGTCGCTCAGATTGTTGACGGCAGCATCGCCAAAGAGCGTCTTCTCGCGAGATGCAGGCTTATGCATCATGACAGCCAGACGCTGCTTGTACTGAGTTAATTCAGTCGTCATACGTTGGACTTGAGCTCGTAGCTTAGAATTTTCATGATTCGTGGCCTCGGAAGCCTTTTCTAATTCTTCGACCTTGGTTTCTAGATCTTTGAGATGTTTTTCCTTCCGTTCTCGGAAAGCACGCTGGGCAGCCCTGTTCTGCGCCTTGCGCTTCTGCATAATTGGATTAGCAACGATGGGAAAGATGGGAAAACATGGTACAGGAGGGAACAAAACACGCAGACACAAACACAGGCACAGGCACAGGCACAGGCAGAGGTAAAGGCAGAGGAAAAAAAAAGGCGGGGGACCGACGTGTTTGACATGAAGGGTGGGGGAAATGAAAACGCACAGAAGTTGGTTCTGATGTTAATGGCTTGCGTCCAGGCTTCTTTGCGACCTTTTCGGTGCTCTCTCGTCTCTTGGAGTCGTTGCCCGGGCTGCTGTCATCCTCTCCATCATCTGGGTGGCTTCGCTTCTCGTGAGCTTCACCCTCAAACGAGTCAGAGTGTGCGGTGCCCGGAATATCGCCCATCATCTTGGCTTCATCGCCGCCAGCGCCGGCAAAGGAAAAATCGAAGCTGGTGTCACCAAATTCGTAGTCGTACTTGTCCAGGTAAGGACTTTCTTGGATACTCACAGCGCCCTCTGCGGACTGCATCGGCGAACTTTGTGAGGAATTGACCGACAAGGAAAGTCCCTTTGCGGTCGGAGATGGGTCGGTGTGTTGTTGTTTGTTGGCATTGAGAGCAGCGAAAAGTAGACTCTGCTGATGCGGGGTCAAGAAAAAGTTGGGTGGCAAAGAGCCGCCTGCACTGTCACTCGAAGCCATTGCGAAAAAGGGAGCTTTATTTGGAAAGGGTTCAAAGTCGCAGTAGCGGGAACGTGGAGAATTCGCGACGAAACGCGTTCGGGAAGATGAAGACCCAGTGCTATGTGTCCGGAGAAGGAGCGGCTCGATTTCTTTTTCCGTGCACAAAGAGAAGGGGGAGGAGGCGGGGGAGATTGGGCGCTGTCGACTGAACGTGGAACGTGACGTGGAGTGAGCTCGCAGAAATCGGGGGCCGGGGGTTATCTCCGAACGAAGGGCGTCTGCGACGCACAATCGTATATTGGCAAATCTGTCGATGAGAAAGAAATGCGAGAAAGGCTTTGTCCTCTGTCCAACCCCTTGTTCAACCTTGAGCTGTCATCTGTGACAGTAGCCGGGGGGGGGGGGGGCGAACGTGCGTTGTGCGCGGCAGGAAGTCAAGGGATGATGATGAAAGCGTTGAGAAGAGGCGGAATTCGCTGTTGCCTGCGTTTGCGTTTGATGCGCATTTGTAAGCTGACTGAGGCCAGGTGTCTGATGAATTGGGCAGCGGGCTGGGGTAGCTCCAAACATTTCACCATGCAATTTGGGTGTAGGAAGATTCGGAACTACCTACGACCCACTAGAGCAGCGGGCCGTGGCTTGTCACGCCGTCATGCACGTTAAAAAAGTAAAAGTACCAGAGGTTACCATGCTGGTGGTCGGTGACTTGGAGGGCCTGGGAACCGTTCCCAGTTGGGATTAGCCGGATTAAGCTCTAACTGAGTACCAGCCTGCCCCCTGCCCAGACCCAGTGGCATCTGTAGTATATACACTGTCCTAGTCCGACTCCTCCTCTCGTTTCACTTGAGGAGTCCTGAGTCCTGAGTCCTGAGTCCTGACGTATGACAACTTGGAAACGTCGCGAACAGCACATGGCGCATAATCACCAGGACAAGAGGCCGTGCTTGAAGCACACAAGCGAGGCAGCAAACCACGCTACAGAAATTTTCTTTATGTGCACGTCGCTCTCCAATCAACTGGGACGCGCAGAGCCAAAATGTGGGTGGGCACTGGGGGCATGCGTTTCCTGTGACACAAAGATGAATGCCCGCTGATGCCATGTGGCTGCCAGTTGTTCCGCCAGCATGGGACCGCTCAAGAATTGCCTGGTTGTGAAAGACAAGGGGGAGCCAAACGAGAGTAAAATATCTGTCCACTGTTTCGTTTTGAAGAAATAAGAAGAAAAAAAAACTTTACATTTGATTGGCCTGAAGACGTCAGTTTTCGCTCTCCAGAACAACACCCTCCTGAAACCGAGGCGTCCAATGCTCGTTAGCAGAGACATCAATTGTGAAACAATGAATAATCTTTTTCAGTATCAACTGCTAGCAACTGCTAGAAATAAAACCAATCGCGGTGATAGAAGATTTCACATGGTTGTAGCAAAACCCCATTTGGGATCAAACGACTCTATTAAAATGTATTTATATACCGTCCAAAGTAACGTCTAGGGTATACATGATAATCTCGTGACACGTCCACCACGATGACCTGTCCTTTGATTTTTTATGATTGGATTTTTTTAATTGGTGGAACTTGATCATTGACTTAGTGCTTGGAAGCCTCCTTGTGAACATCGGCCTTGGCATCGTGAGTTTTCTGGTCAAGTTTGTCGCCAATGGCGTCTTTGGCAGCAGTCAGACTATCAAGTCAGATGTCAGCAAAAAGTATGCACTGTGGTGTGGTGGCAGCGTCGAAAAACAAAAGAAGAAAACACATACCGAGTGCTGGCATTGGCGTTGCTGTCCTTGGCAACCTCCTTGTTGGTCTCGTGGCTGGCACCGGAGACAGCACCCTGGACAGTCTCAGAGACGTAGTTGGCGGCTTGCTTGACGGACTCCATTGTGAATGTGGTGGTAGAGTGTGAAATGGGAAAAAGAGAAGTTTGGTGTGTTGGATTGTTTGCTTAGTTGAGAGTGAGAATCGGGTTGGATGTCAAAGAGGCAGATGGTAGAAGTTGGGGCAGCTTGGGGTTCTTATAGCAAGTTTGGGAATGAAACAGCCCTACTCAATTCGTCATTCTGGAGAATTGCCTTTTCGTCACTCTACGATGAAGGCGCCTTCCCTCAAAGTCCAAGCTTGTTCATATTCGGTGACCAGTTAGAAAGACTCCAGAGTGCAAGCTACCGACGCTGCCAACATGAGCTTGCAACTGCATCTGTCAGCAGGGAGCGTGCTAAGCTAGGTACCTAGTACCCACTCCGCACAACGTCGCCGCAAACAATGTTGTCGCTAGTGTCCCATCGTCAACTATTGGCGCAGGGCAGAGCAGAGTGGGGTCGAGTTGGTCGACGCTGCCCAGCATGACGACATCACATTGCTTTCTGCTGCCTGCTGCCTTCTGGCTGTGGGGATCTAACTTCTTTGCAGACTTGGCCTGGGCAAGCTCAAGCCTCCCTTTTCCCTTCACTGCGCGTGTGCTGAGCTCTGCTCATGCAAGATGACGTGGTCGATCTTCGATGGGCACAGAAATTCCCAGGTCACGGCGTTGGCCATGGCCGATCAGACCACCCGAGTATGCCACGCTTTCGTATCAACAGTCAGTTGACGTTGGTCATCGAGTCTTGACTTGTCCGTGTATCGGCCATTGCCATTGCAGACGTCACAGAGACGATATCCTCCTGCAAAGAATATTTGAGTTGAAGTGTCTGGTCAATCTCATATTTCCCGTGGCCCGTGAATCATGCCCCTTGTCCCTTGTCCCGTCTGGTGGAGGCCCCCCCCCCCTCCTCTCGGCGGACGACGTGTGCCTGGCCTCTTTTCCCCACAAAGGACAGGCAAACGACCGGAAAAGGTCCCGAGCTCAAATCAATTTGCCTTTCGACTTCGCAACTCCCTCCTCGACAGGAGCGCACGTGTCAAGCTCTGAGATTTTCACTTCAACCCCAGCTTCGACCGCTTTCCTTGGCTGATCGGGTTTTTGTATGTGCGATCACGATATTGGCTTTGTTATTGAGCGGATGACCCGTTGTTTGTACAATTCTCTGGCGCCAAAGCCAATAGTTAGTGACTTTTCACCCGTATTTCTGGCTAGCGGGCAAAAAGCAGGTTCCGGATCGACCTTGAACTCAATCAAAATTTCCATCAAGTATGTACATACATACAGCATACATACTGTAGGAACTTAAGAGGGCTGATCCATTAGCCGCTGACCTTGATGCCATCAGTGCTTTATGGTCGCAGGACCTCCAAAGTTAAGTCCAACAGCGGTGCACGGGGGGGGGGGGGTGGGGGCGCAATATTGGAATAGATGTGTCCAAGTTTCGTCTTAATATAATTTGTTTGATTTGTTTGAATTATATCAACAATTATTTTGTTCCAATAAAAAAAACACAACCGGAAACTCCACGTCATGTCATCGTCGAATGTTGTGCACATGTCCATGGAACTTCGCGTCCTATTACATCGATGCAAAAAGCCGAGAGAACAAGTCACGTGTGTGCTGGACGGCTATTACGTCGCGACCAGCCAAGCCCCACATGCCGGTTGAAACCCCCAACTGACATCGAGCAATACCCTATGAATTGCATATTCCGACAGATTTTATACGGGAGACAACGGAGATTACGTGTCTGCTTTACAGAATAATATTTGCCGTCACGACAGAAATCAATGGATATCGCCTACAATCACATCCAGGAGGAGACTCTTCCCAAGGATGGGAAGGAGTCGGACCAAACAACATCAAAACCAAACCTGGAGGAGTCATCCTCCCTGAATAATGACCTGCAGGATGCTTACAAAGCTATATCTTCCAGTGCTTGGGGTATGAAAATAGGTGGATTTCTGGGAACTGTTATGAAACAGGCAAGTCAATATTTATTAAAAAAAAAAAAACCGAAAAATAAAACAAAAAAACAAAACAAAGCCTGCAGTAGCAGTAGCCCCTGAAAGCTAACCATCCGATCAGGGCGAATCCGTCTACGCACAGGCTCAGAAAGAACTTGCCGAGGTCGGAGGAGATGCCACCAAAGGCTTGACAGATCTCAAAGAGTCTCTCCTCAACCACACACGCGCGCTTACACTAAACACCGCGACCTCTACAGACGGAGTTCCAGATGGCGGCGACGAAACACAATCCACTCCAACCAAGACAAAGGCAAATCCATCCGATGACGTTACCGAGCAATCAGAGACAGTCTTGTCAAGACTTCGAACGGAAGCCGCGAAGCGTCTCAAAGACTTGCAGAATGCCGAGGATGCCGCAGACGAAGCTCTCTTGCGGTTCGGCGGCAATGTCAGGAACTTTCTACGGGACGCCATCAGCATTGCGCCGCCCGACGAGTCGTCGCAAGATGCTACGGTTCTTTTTGAAAGCAAAGATGCGCAGGGGAAGCGGGTCATTCACACGTCTCGCTTCGATGCCCAGATGCACGTTATTCATACATCCCATGAGTCGTTGACCAGCGATCCCGCGGGGGACGAATTCGACAAGTGGGTCGCGGATTTTGATGTGGAAAAGAAAACGGATGACATCGCTGCCGATCTTGCGAAATATCCCGAACTCAGAGCTTCAATGGAGAAGCTTGTTCCTGACTCGGTTCCTTATGGAGACTTTTGGAGACGTTACTATTTCCTCAGACGTGGTATTGAAACAGCCGAGTCAAGACGCCGTGATTTACTAAAAGGTATGCCCCTATCATTTGAATACATTTACAATCCCCTGCCAGTTTGCTAATCTTTTTCATGTCAAGCCGCCTCTACCGAAGATGAAGTTGGTTGGGATGACGATGACTCAGATGAAGAAGGTAAAAAGAGTGTAAAAAAGGCAGTTGACCCAGAGCCTGCCAGTTCCGGAGCGTCCTCTACAACCATCCAACATCAAGACGGTCATCTCAAGCCAAACCAAAGCCGAATGTCCAATGATGAAAAGTCCCAAGCAGACAGCGAGGCGAGCTACGATGTTGTGGGAGCTGCCTCAGGTAAAACCAGTCAGGGGCCAAGTAGTCCGAAAGACGCAAAAAAGGCAGACGATAGTGACGACGACTGGGAATGATGTGAATTCACCATTGACTGAGCAAGCAGTCGAATCAGTTTTCGATTCGATATATGAGATGATTGCACGGAGGCTCGGCGTTTTGATTTGTATTTATGATTCCCAAAATGCCTTTGGTTTCTTTTTTTTATAGTATTGTGAGAGCGTATCTCCCAATTCGTTCTTGTATGTTGTATGCGTCGGGTATCGATACGTGGTTGTGGGTGTCCAAGTGAAGAGCACAAACTTGCACAAGTTGTTCCCTTTTCCTATCTTCGCTTGTTTGTCACCTTTGTGAAGCCGTCTTCGTCCACCTCTGGCGCCGGCTTCTGTCTCGGTGCCGGAGCATTCGCCATGCCCACGTCAGCACTTCCATCATTCGTCTCGTCTCCATCTTCTCCATCTTCATCGTCATCATCCGACTCCCAGTCTGTATCTTGGTCCGCGTCTTCGGCCTGCTTGAACATGGAGCCCACATTGTTTCCCTTGAGGTTTTGAAATCGCTCGGCTAGCTTCTTCACTTCGTCGAATTGACCGATGGCGCATTGCGCCCGTGCTCGAACAATGTTATTGGCGACCTCCATGCCTGAATCATCATCGGTGTTGACGTCGAATTCGTCAATCATGACTTGGAGCAGAAACGTTTCGACATACTCCACATCGGGCTCCTCCGTGGTGCTTGCCTGACGACCTGAAGCAGCATCTGTAAAGGCAGGGAACAAGTCAACAACAGCACCGGCGAACCAGTCGCGCTTGTCAACCGAGTCCGGGCCACCCCATCCGTTTTGGACGGCCAGAGTCAAGGCAGGCCAGAGGTGAAGTGAATAGGCGACGGCCTGCTCGAAGTTTGTTTGTCGCTCGGCTGGGGGAGACTATAAGTTAGCGTATTTTTTTTTTTTGTTTTTTCCTTTCCTTTTTTCTTTGTCCTTTCGTCTTCTTTTCTTTCAAAGGGGGAGAGGCTTCCCAGATGGGTAGCAATACTCTTGCAATACCTGCTGGTGGCAGCTGAGAAATGTCTGCAGAAGTGGCCATGGTTCTTTCTTTTTTCCTTCTTCTTTCCCTTTTTTTCCCTTCTTGGCGGTGATACTATGATACTACCAAATTGTATTTCTCATGATAGGTGGGGTGTTGGAGGGGCAGACATGCACCATGACGGATGGGACCTTCACGACGACAAAAATTTCGACAGCTGCGCTTCCGGGGTTCCTTCGGCTCTGTCTCACCAAAAAAAAAAAAGGTATGGAGACGAGCACTGACCAATCAGAACGAACCATTGGGTATGTGCCTGGGGGAAGCCTAAGCGGCCCACTCAGCTGAAGTTAGACGACATGGAGAAGGACTGGACTAAGGACCGGCACGGGAATATGACATCATTGCGGTTGGTTTCCCCGACTTGGCCCGTGCTTCGAAGGAAGGAGACTCGGCTTCCTCATCTCGGTTCCGAAATGGTATAACTGTCCATTGTCCCTTTTACTTGTCGTCTGTGATGTCTCTCCGGGTCAACTTCATTCATTCATTATGAATAAGCTGAATACCACGTCGATCTCCTTCGCAGTGACCCCGACGGTGGTGTCGACGTTGTTCGCTCATGTATGTGTACAATTACAATTACAATTTACGTCCTTGCCAGCGTCAGGCACGACAACGACAAGTCGCTGTTGCGTGGGCAGGCTCTGGTTCCTGCTCGATGACTGTTTGAAGAATCTCATGTGTGAAAACTGACTGCCGTTGTATGTTGGCTTTCGAAAGTATCTCCATCGAAAGCCGTTAAAAGAGAGACCGACTGCGCATTTATCCTACGACGAAGGACTGCACCTCATCCGATCATTCCTAGAATTTGCCTCGCATCATACCGTAGAAGAGCTTCAGGCTTTCACGTCACAATGGGTCCCAAATCCGCATTGGGTAAAAGTCGATGTTGCCAATATATCGAATGAGTACCTCTTGCAATCAGCTGAGTTGATTCAAGCCCAATTGGGATCGGACGGGATCGCTCAAGTCGGCGGGAAACAGTGGTGGCAGTGGCGCAAGCCCAAGTCTTCGCTGGAGGCAGAATGGATCGAGATGAGGGCTCACCACAACGAGAGAAAGGCCACCGATGACCCCGGACGGCGCGTGATGCTCTATGTCCATGGCGGCGCTTATTTCTTCGGCAGCGTCGACGAGCACCGATATCAGATGCAGCGTCATGCTCGCAAGCTCAAGGCTCGTGTCTTTGCCCCAAAGTATCGCCTGTCTCCTCAGTTCCCGTTCCCTTGTGGGCTTCAGGACTGCTTAGCTGCCTACCTCTATCTGCTTTCTGTCCAGGACCCAAGCACCATCATCGTAGCCGGAGACTCTGCTGGAGGAGGCATGGTCCTGTCCATGTTGTGTATTCTCAGGGATCAAGGCATTCCTCTCCCCGCCGGGGGCGTTTTGATCAGTCCATGGGTTGACTTGACGCACTCTTTCCCAAGCGTGGGATCCGACGCGCCATTTGACTATATTCCCCAGTCAGGTTTCCATCACAAACCGTCTCGTGCTTGGCCACCGCCCAATGACGATGAAATGGCGGCCCTGCAGCGCGAAGCAGATAAGCAGGCGAATCGGGTGAATGAGACGATAAAGCTGACGGCGACTCAACGCGCAAGCGATGGTAACACGACTGAGCATGATGTGGTGGACGCCGAGAGGCCTGGTGATTTAAGTAACACAGAGGCGACCAGTTCCGCAAAATATTTGACCGTGACTGTTGACGGCAAACCTCTCACGATCAAAGATCAAATACAAGTAAGTTGAATTTTTTGCTTCGCGGAAGTGTTTTCTTTTTTTTTTCTTTGCCAATGAAGATGCTTATCAGACTAGCTGTATACCACAAACGCTTTGCTCAACCATCCTCTTGTTAGTCCGGTACTACAGACAACACTGGGAGGACTACCTCCGTTACTGATCATGGTCGGCGGTGGCGAGCTTTTGCGTGATGAGCAAATTTACTTGGCGCACAAGTGTGCAAACCCAACGAAGTATGCACCGCTGCCTGATTCCTTGTCGGATCGTGAGCGTGAATTGCTGCAGAAATACAAACCTACCGACGTCCAACTCCAAGTCTGGGATGACTTATGTCACGTTGCGCCAACTCTCAGCTTCACGAAGCCTGCCAAATTTATGTATCGATCTGTTGCTCAGTTTGGTGCTTGGGCCCTCGCAAGAGCTCAGAAGAGAGGAATTGAGATCTTGGACGACGGCGATATCTCTGTCATAACCAGCTCACCATCAGAGGCCGAGAACGAAACCAATACGTTGCAGTCTGGAGAGAAGGAACCGCGCCAACTAGGCAAAGAAAAGGCCGAACTGGAAGAGGTGGGGAAAGCTGGTGATCCATTGCCCACGTTCGAGAAGCATATGATTCGACAGCGAGTTGATCGCCATGGCGTCATCCTCCCGTTAGCCCCCGAGGAAGAGCTGCCAGGTTGCTGCATCCGCTTGGCTGATATTGGTGTGGTCAAGGAGGCCACAGCTCAGCGATGGCTACGGACACGGAATGAGTGGGACCAGAGATACTCATCCGCCAAAAGCAAGGTGCACAAGAAAATCGTCAAAGACATGGTAAAGGGCTTCCTCGATTTCGGGCCAAATGAGCATCCACCTCCAACCGCACTTGCCGGTAGACGACTGGCTGATGAAGAGATGGTAGAGAAGAAAAGGTCCAAGGGTATAGGGCTGGCACTGTGGTCTCTCTGGGGATCCAAGCACGACGAACTCACAGTTGAGCGCGAGAAGGAGGCCGAGAAACTTCCGAAAGACCCCGACGTCCAGGACGTTACTGAAGACGAGGGAAGAGGTGCCAGGCCGTATCAAGACATTGCGTCTCAACAGCCGGGCTCCCCGCCCCAGGCAGCTAATGAAACAACCGAGGCCTCGAGCACTGTCGTGGCGCAGCTGATTGAGCAGCGCAAAGAACAGGAGGCAGCCCATCCAGATTTATTGAGTCCCAACTATGTTCCTGAAACTGGAGTTGCTGGCAAACGTCCTTTCCTAGACGGCATTGCACTGCCGTTCAGTCTCAAGAACGATGCAGAGACAGCGAGCATGCTGACCTTGAACTCGGCAATCACTCCTGCGCCGAGTCTTTGCCCTCGGACGAACGTGTTCGGGCAGACGGCGGGGGATGATACAGTCCGAGCTTCTGACTATTTAGCTGCGGGGACTACAAAACCTGCGTTCGAGACCTTTCTTTCGGCTGAGGACAAGATACATCAGATCCAGGAGCCTGTTGCGGATAAAAATTCAGACTTTTCGAAATAGAATGTGCCCAAAGCGAGGGCGAATAGGGGATTATAGAGGTTGACGAGAATGTATACATGGTGGAGAGCGATGAAGAAAAACGTAGCCTGGTGTGACCGAGCGCTAGGAACTTGTTTTTTTTTTTTTCCTTTCTTTCCCTTATTTTGTATTATACACTTTGTCTAAGCATCGAGTAAGTCAAGAACGAGGAAGAATCTCATCATTTCCACCAATCGATTCATACCTGGTGCGTGGTATATAATGTGTTTTTACAACCCTGGAATGGAGATACACGAGACGACGTTTCGTGAATCCCCCCCCCTCAAAAAAAAAAAAAAAAAAAAAAAAAAAAAAGAAGCGCGAACATTCATCTCCCAACCTCCTTCCTCGTGACCAATGCAGCCTTCGTAGACGTCCTGCACGAAATGCACGCGTTTGTCGCAATATCCAATCAGTCAACCCCGTTGTAGCGCTTCCACTGCTCCACGTAGAAATAGGGATCCTGGGGCCCTTTCTCCAGGCCCTTGTAGTCACCGGGCTCGGAACGGACCTCGCGGCTCACGAAGGGGGTTAGCTGTTTATTGGGTTAGCGAATTTGTGGTTTTGGGGGTGTCGATGGTTGACGTGTGGTTTCTTGGGCGGGGGTTGTTGTTGTTGGAAGGGAATGGGGGAGAAATGATGGAATATATGGAAATGGGACATGGATATGAAATGGAAATGGATATGAAATGGCCTGCCCGCCTCTCCCTACACCTACCTTAAAGTCCTTCAGCCCCGACGGCACGGCATACGTGCGCACTTTATTCCACTCAATCACGTATCCTCCGTACTTGGTGTGCCGACCCATTGAGCCGGTCCGGTTGCCTTTGTAGAAGCCCTTGCCGACGTCTTTGGTTGTGAGTTTGAGATGGCGATAGCGGCCGACGGAAAGGGCCTGCGTGGGCCGCATTTTGGGATCGCTTTGCTTTTCGTATTTCCTTATCTCTCTATTTTCTCCTTCCTTCCTCCCTTCCTTCCTGCCTCCCTTCCTTTCCTTTCTTTTTTTTGTCTTCTTGCTTGTGAGACGAATATCGATGAGCGTCGGCGGGAAGAGACGAGAAGAGGGATGCGGGGATTGAGCGGCTTGGGGTCGTGAAGTGGATGAGTCGGCGATGGTGTCGTTGGCTGTCTCGTGAGGTTGGAAATTTATTATGTCGGAGGCGCTTTTGGCCAAGCTGAGTGAGATTGTGGAGATTGATTGGTTCATGGTGGGATTAGAGTGGGGACTGCTGGAAAGCTGCGCTAGGACCGAAGGAGGCAGCGGCTTCCATCTACAACTATCGTCGGATTCATGTTTCGATGAAAAAAAAACAGAGTATGGTTTAGCTGATGCAACGCAGCTACTCGTAATAAACCATGACATTATAATTTATACATGTCGGTAGGCAGGCCAACGTCGTGGAGTTATGAGTCCTGAATGTTGGCACGTGGTGGATTGGACGTGTTGGTTCAAGGTTGGCAGCGTTGCTTGCATCTGAAGTACTTTTCTTGCCTCATCCCCTCTCTCAGGAGTTTTTTATGTACGCAAACTAAGTTGACGCGCAGAAATCAGTCTTGCTTGAGTGAGTGCTGACCAAAGATGGCCGACACCTTTTGATCCGGACGCAGCAGCCGTTCACGCACTGGCAACCAAAGTTGCCGGCTCGCCCTGCCACTTCATTCACAACACTGAACATGCGCCTCTCTGTGGCGGCCAAAACGCTGTCTACGACCTAGAAAGCCGCTCTGGCTCCCGTGTCGCTATTCATGTTCCTCCGAAGATTGTGTTCATCTGGGATGATAAGAAGTGCATCGATTTTAGCATCGAGGCTGAACTTCGCCAGCGCATCGACCGTGCCAGGACAGCCTTTTTTCCAAACCCTTGTTGCACTCAGCGGAACCGTGGACAACCCAATCGGCTGTCCTTTCCTGTGCTCGGCTGGGTTGATGGAAGTCCTCTGCGCTGGTCTGACTCCGTGCCGGCTACCAACGTCGAGCGTCAAAGGGTCATTCGCGCCGTTGCAAATGCCAGCCTTGATTTGCTTCGCATTAATGAAAATCGTAAAGTGACAGCTCTAGACTGGATCCAGTCCAAGATCCGTTGAAAGATGGGCCGTGTCTGGAAGTAGCACAGCTTCTCAGGCGTTACGGTAGCCGATTGTCAGCAACAACTGGACCTCGTCGAGAAGTATTGGATGCCAGAACTCGATTCTGCACCATTCGTGCTTATTCATGGCGACCTCAACCAGCACAACATCATTGTTGATAAGGCGGATCATCAAGTTCAAGGGTAAGTCCATTCGTTGACTCCATATTGTCTGAACATGCCATCACCGGAATCGGCATCTAATACACACAGTCAGAATCATTGATTTGGGCTTTGCCGAAATCGTGACGCTCCAGTTCGCAGCCGTCTATGCTGAATTTCTCTCCCACAACCCGGCTCAACCAGACGGGGGATATGACTGGACGACGAGGGACACTCAGCAGATGGCACGAGACCGCGCTTTCTACCTTCAATGCGTTTGTAAAAGAGCCTTGTAGTAGAGAGATAACAGTATGTTCATGGACTATTATCGACTTCTATCTCGTGTAGATGAGGTTGCTAGATATTGGTGGCTCGATGCCACAAGTTGCATGGACATTCACCGAGCTATGGTAAAGTGTAACTGGGAACTCTCCAATCTTTGAGGGCCCCTGTCGGCGGTAAAAACTACCGCTAGAATAAGATTATATTCTACCAGACACCCTTATCCCTTCGGTGCCGGCTGCGCTGCATTTGCGTACGGAACCACTCTACCAGTAAGAACATTTGCATTAAAGGTACTTAGCGCACCATGTCAAGTTTATATAGTAATACTAGTCCCGGCAACGCTTCAAGTTATAAAGAGATACATCGCATATCTGGCAGGCAGGTATCATCCGCCGGCTACACCTGGCTGCTAGCAATGAGTGTTACCAGCAATAATTCGCGGTTAACGGCCTTACTTATTGGCTTTGCGATATATCGCCGCTATTGAAATTTAGGTGTTTCTGGTGCTGACGAGGCCAGTTCATTATTGCCAGTATTGTCTGGAATCCGTTGTATAACGATTTATGTGGTTATGTTTTAGAAGGTTACTAAAGGTCACTCAAAGATCACTTTGATTTTACCTACGGCGCACGCAACGCAGGAGCACGCAGCAAGGAGTTCTTCACGCCCGTAACACAGCATGATGTATTCCCTATTTAGTGAATGATCTAGCCACGTAAGCTATATAGGATGGGTATCTCTGGCGGGATGCCTTAGATTCGGGCATGACGTTCAGGTGAGATGGTCGATAGCTAAGTGGAATGACTGATTTGGCGGTCGACGCCTCCTTGTATGCTCAACGACTGCATGGTGTCGTAACATGACCATGCTCTTGCGTGGCCCTCGTATAGCAGCTGCAGTGGCAGCCACTTTCTTCCAAGTTCTCCGTGTAAAACCAAGCTGCCTCCCGGGTTGAAAACCCGATATCAGGTAGATACCGCCGTGCCTAAAACATGTTTTAACTCCAGGAACCTACCAAAGAAAAAGTAAAAAAGAATTTGGTTCGGCCTGAAGCTTACTTCATCAGGTGTGAGATTCACGTTGCTGCGGCCGGACGAGAATTCGACACGTCCAGGATAGCCGTCGCCGGGGTATCCGCAAAGGCCGAAGAGGTTGACGGCGTCCATTTGCTTGACAATCTGAAAGAACTCGGCAAGAAACTCTTGCATGTTTGGATCTTGCCAGTCTATTTCTTGCTGATCAAGAGAAAATTCAAGAGGGGCCAGCTGCTGGCCATCGTCACTGAATTTCAGGACCGAAGGTCGCCCTGCGGCGAAGTTTAACGGGTTGGAAGTTCCCCTCACATCCGTGAGGCGTTCCCCTTCCTCTAGGAAGGAATGCTTGTGTACCAGGGCCAAGCCTAGGACATGCTCGACTTTGTGACGGCGAAAGAGTTCTCTCATCTGATTCCTGGCAATCTCATCGCCGTTCAGACGGTCAAATTTGGGCAAAGCATCGCCAAAGATAGGGATGCGGTTGAACACTTCGGAGGAGTATGGTGCGACAGTGATGGCCATGACGTATGTAGTACGCGTTTTGGAGAGGTGTCAAAACTACAGTGGTAATAATGTGGGAGTTGATTTCTTTTGTCCAAGATGGTGAAGAATCATGAGGAGTCTTTCAAGGACATGGCTACCATGGCTTTTATCGAAGAATTTCAAAGTTAAGCAGACAAACTCAAGTCAACTCTCCCCTCTGGCCAAATCGTGCTGGGAGCCTCGGCCGTGCATCAACACGTCATGTCATCAAGTACATACACATGCATGCGTGTATGAAAATCTGTTGGGCCATGCCAAAGAGCAAAGCGTGAGAATATTCACGCATTGCATCGGCCCTAACTTTTTGCAGGGATGCTTTTCTCGGACCAACCTGAGTGTATACATTGTGGCACGGTCCGGAGCAACTTGACAGCAGGCAACAGCGTCGTTTTGGAGTCCGCAGGCAGTCTCCCGTCGACCAACGCACTTGGCGCCAGATGCAAGAAGCAGTTTGCGGAAGGAATGCTGACCTCTTGCATCTTGTCCTTGCTGCATATGCTGTCGGTACCGATCAGCCCTGTGTTCGCCCCGAGAGGGGAACCACAAATCATCACCCTGGACGGACGGAGTCATCGACGCATTGTAACTGAGGCCCTTTTGGAGGACAAAGCATCACGCCGAAGCTTTCACGAGCGAGGTTTCCGAGACCTGAGGGAATAGATGGTGTTGCATGTCGTGTCGTGTATGCGGCTGGTAGGCATCACGAAGTTGGCCGATGCATAAGAGGAGTGAGGCCGCGTACAACCGGACCGTGGGGGGATATGACGTTGAAAATTGCAGAAATTTGCTCACCTGTATGTAACGATCAAGTTGTTGATGTTCATCTTTCCGCGTCAGCTTGCAGCACACCTGCCGCCTGTGCCTGGTATGGAACGGATAACGTGAGGACCTGCAGTTAGGCTTCGGCTTATCCGATCCCTCTGCCTCCGGTTTGTTTGTTTATTCTTTCGTTCTTTCCTAATGTTTATTCCTTCTTGAAGCAAGGAATCTGAGGAAACTGTGTTTCTCTCGGCAGGCAATAGATGCAATCACTGTGTAAATGAAAGTTGACAAAAGGTATGGAGGCAGTCTATCGCGGTGCTGCGTAAGTTGGCCTAGCAGTTTTGTGACATAGAGAAAAAGAGTCGTTATGATATTGAGCAATACACGTGGCCATGAATGTGTATTGCGCAATTTGCTGTAATTCTTAGCCATCTCTGTTACAGGCACAGTCACTCGTAGTCCATATGACAAGGTTGTTACTCGTGGTTTCACCCACGTGAAAACACCAAACTTTTTACTCCTTTCCAGCGAATTCCGAAAACGGCCAAGAGGACCTGCCTGCAGGCGTCTACCTAGGCGCAGGGAGAGCGCCGGATGCCACATTCCTAGCTTCTTTCTTTGCGAGCTGTTCCCGACTCTCTTCGTCAGCTTCTTTGCAAGCTGTCTTTTTTCTTCCCTCTTGTGAGCTTCTTCTAGCTTTTTCCTTCTCCCTCTCGTGGCTGTATAATTCTTGTGCTTATCTATTTGCATAGCAGAAAACTTTTCCTTGCTTTACGTTTTTTTCTTCAACGCCACACGTCTGGAAGGTGGAACTTCGCGAGACTTTGCTGTTTCTATTAAACAACAGCCGTATAAAAGACAAGAATATCTAATAAATCACATCTCATGTATGCGGTGTAAGACGAAGAATGAATTAATATACGAATATTCAGCTCAGGAACATTCGTCAGGAGAATCATCCATGCAGAGACCTCATCATGTTGTTGAAGTAATACGATGTGCCCAGTGACATATTCTTGAACCTGCCGGCTCGTAACCCTAACCCTTTGAACAACCACCCCACCTCACCCTGTCCTCCACCAGCCTTGTCGCAATGAGCCCCCGGCCATCCCATGTCAAGATACCCACGTCGGAACTCGGGAGGGACACCGCTGATTTGTGATAGACGTCAGCCACTTGCTTACTCTTAAGCTTCGACCGACCAGGACTCCTCCGTGGATGCTGCTCACAACAGATTGACGAAGCCTCGCCCTCCACCCGTCTTGGGATTTTCCACACCATGGAAGGCTATGCTCAAGGTTGCTTGGATCACAATGTCCCTTTTCTGGTGGCGTCGGGCCTGAACGACGCCGAGCCGCTCCTGGATCTGGA
Source organism: Claviceps fusiformis PRL 1980 (assembly GCA_000223055.1). Classification (NCBI taxonomy): domain Eukaryota; kingdom Fungi; phylum Ascomycota; class Sordariomycetes; order Hypocreales; family Clavicipitaceae; genus Claviceps; species Claviceps fusiformis. Next base: position 32,752 of record AFRA01000027.1, read on the forward strand.
CGGAGAGCTTAGCTCCCAGGGACTCCTGGTCAAGTCAGATCTGCCGCCCCTCGATACTAAAGAGTCGCAGTTACTCGACGAGTACTTTGGGGAGATTGACGCGAGGGGTTGTTCGTGGACTGTCGTCCCAAGAGACGAGCCATATCGACTCCGAATCAAGACTGTCGGGAGGGTATGTATGTGCTGGGTAAACGGACCCTTGATCATAGTCCGGATTTGACTGATGTAGACGAGAGCAGTCATATATCCTGCCGCCTCGAAAAACGACTCTTCCCGACACGCCAGACTCGGTCAACTCGAAGGCGCCGCTTCACTCGCCCTTTTCTCCGCTCTCGCACGTTTCTCCGCTCTACCCCGACGGCTTAATCAACGCGCTCTGGGTCAAGAAGCACCAAGCGCTTGTTCCCAGCATCTTCATTTGTTTCTACAAGCTTAGTCACGATACCCGCCTCAAGGCCGACGTCAATAAGATCAAAGCGACGTTTGCGCGGTCTGGGTACAAGACCAGGGTGGCGATTATCTTGTTCGGGGACGAGGATAGCGGCACTGCAGAGCTCACAGACGATGTGCAAGATCGCTTGGAATCCATTCGGAGGGGAACGGCGCTGGACCCAAAATCGATATTTTACATCCCGACGCAAGAGTCACCGGCCGAACTAAAACGCGTCATCGACAACATACTCGCCATACTCTACTCAAATGCCATAGAATATTATCGAGATCTCGGTCGGCACGCACGAAAGAAACGGTCCAGAGGCGTCGCGCCGCTGCCGACGATTCCACCGACGTCCGGGACATCACACTCACTTTCCTTACCAGACTGGAATTTCCGCTATGACTTCAAAACGGCGGTTTTTGCGGAATTCAGACAAGAGCTGGACGCAGCGATGCGCTCCTTTGAGCAAGCCTACGAGATTATTTTGGGTCAAGATGTGCTGGACGTGATTGCCAACTGGAGCCCTCGCTGGAATGAGGCCAGACAACTGGCAGACATTGTTTCGATTCGCTGTCTGCGGCTGCAGCTTTGGATGGGACACACGAGCTTGGCAGTCAGAAGGTGGCAGATACATCGGGATCGCATCGGTGATTTTGTCGACCGAAGAGGCAGGGGCACAAACACGTACAGCTGGCAAGCATGGGAGGCGAGATGGGCTACGGTCATGGCTCATCTTATAGAGAAGGTCGAGGTTCCCGGGTTAGTGCCAGCCTCAATGACGGTATTCTTACCGCCTGAAAAGGCAGTCTTGGGTGAGCGTCTGCTGCCTTGGGAGCTTCTTCACCACACGGGATACTGGTATCGCATTGCTGCTCGGCACCTGGCCGCGCGGCGGACGCTGGCGCGGATGATGCCGAAAGAGGATCGAGAAGCGCCCGATAGTTCGTCTGCGAAGCCGTCGTCGATGAGAAACTACGATACCTACATGTGTCCTCCACCGCACGAGGAGTATCCTTTGAACCCCGGGCAAGGTGGTGTCTGTCACGCCCAACAGATCATAGATTGCCTCATCACCGCGAGAACGCAGTTTCAGGCGCGCAAGCAGCTGCGCATCGCCGCCGAGCTATCCCTAGAGTGTGCCAAGGAGATGGCATCACTAGGCTCGTGGGAAGAGGTTGCCCCGATTCTGCGACCAGTTTGGGATGACATGTCGTTTCGTTCTGACAACTGGCTCGACATAGCAGAGGATCTTTGTTGGTTGTTGCGCAAGGCGGCAAAGGAATGCGGACGACCGAATCTCGTTGTAGCGGTCTACTGGGAGCTAATGAATAAGAGTGAGTGGAATTGTGTCTTTTCAATGATCATGAGCGGGAACGACTCTTACTAAATTTTGTCCACAAGGATTCCCCAAGCGGCAACATTGGAGCTATGACTTATCGCATTCGCTAGAGGGCATGAAACTTGATACGCGGCCGACGGTAGAAATGTCGGATGATGTTGCCTCGCCGTTGGTTTCTTCCAGCTTCGTCTTCCGAACCAAGGAGAGCAAAGCTGGGGATTACTGCAAAGCACAGCTGGCGTTGGTATCCAACGCCATGCCTGGTTCGAGGCCCATACGCCTGAGCTCAGTTCGAGTAGTCTTCAAGCACGGGTTGAAGCCTCTTATGATTGATCACACGTCAAGCGAAGCAGGGGAGGAAGCGTCGAGGAAGACTCATTTGGCCAATGTTGTTCTGGAAGAAGCCTTCACAGAAACAGGAGACTCGGGTGATGTTCCCACTGGATTGGCCGGAGTGTGCGACTTGACGCTCATGGCCGGACAAACACGAGTGCTAGAAATGGACATTCCGTTGAGAGAGCCAGGAGAAGCCGAGGTGTCGTCCGTGGTACTGCGCTATGAGGCTAAATCATTTGAATTGTTCCATACTCGAGTCTTTCGAGAGACGGACCCAGTCACAGGATGGTACGTTCGTGGCGACGAGAAGCCACGTGTGCTGCGGACTCATGCCCAAACGTTGCGCATCGCTCCAAGGCCACCGAAGCTTCAGATGACGTTGCTGGATCCCTCGACGCAGTTCTACACGGATGAAACTGTCCTGATTGACGTGGAGCTGCTGAATGGCGAGGATGAAGCGGCCCGTGTCAAGGTCGACACCCAACTGACGGGGCCAGCGGCACCACCACCGTTCACATTGCAGTTTGGCGAACAAGAGTTCCCCGGAGTCGCAGCGGCCGCGGCGGAGGGAGAGGATCAAGAAACCCACACGACGAACGTGAACGTGACGTTGGGCGCCCTTGCCAGCGGCGCCAGCACCAAAATCAGGCTCAAGCTGTGTCCAATTTCCACCCCATCGGCATTGGATTTGCATCTACGCGCGACGTACCATCTGGATTCGGACCCAGCCACAACCATCCTGCAGGTATTGCCTCTGAAACTCAACTTTGTGGCGCCCTTCGAGGCCAACTACGACTTGGTACCCAGACTGCACGCAGACCCGTGGCCGAGCCTGTTTGATTGCGACGGAATCCCCATTCCAAAGGCAGGACAAGATGAAGATGAAGATGATCAGGCGACAGGGACACGACCCAAGGGTCTGGCGCAGCAGTGGTGCCTCATGTGTCATTACGCCTCGTTTGCCACGGAGGATCTGATCGTCATGGGAATGGAGACGCAGGTGGTGTCGTGTTCGGGCGCAGCGCGCTGTCATGTGCTGACACGACCCGAAGAAGTCACCGCAGCCGTGGGCAACGGCATCACCGTAAAACCAAGGACGATGTACGAGGCGCAATTCGAACTCGTGGCGCAGAAGCAGAGTCTCGATGACCGATACCCCGTGTCGTTGGATCTAGCATTCACCATCAAGTGGAAAAGACGGCGGAGGGATCTTGCAGCAGCAGCAGCAGCAGACGAAGAAGAAGACGAAGAAGAAGAAGAAGCAACCGAAGTCAGTGCCGATGAAGATGGGGTCAACACAACAGTCATGCCCGTCGGGCAGTTCCTAGTCCTGGGATCCGAGCCCAGAGTTCTCGCAACGGCGACGATGCACCCCAACAGCCCGGCAGCGGCAGCAGCAGCATCACCAAGCCTTCTCCACCTGGACATTACCATTGAGAACCCATCGAGCCACTTCCTCACGTTTGGGCTGACCATGGACCCGAGCGACGCGTTTGGCTTCTCCGGGCCCAAGCAGACGACAGTGCATCTGCTGCCCCTGTCGAGACGCAGCATACGCTACAGGCTCCTGCCGTTCGTGACGGGCGACTACATCCGGCCGGGAATAGTGGTCCGCGACAAGTATTTCCAAAAGGTGCTGCGCATTATACCTACCGAGAACATGAAGATTGATAAGGACGGTCTGTTGGTGTGGATTCCCTGAGTTGCGTGTGTGCTGGGGCAGATGAGCGCAAAGAGAGAAAAGAAAATGTATTAAACGCGCCTCATAGACTCTGTCTCTGTCTCCCTCCTTTTTTTTTTTTTTTCATTCCCTTTTTTTTCTATTCTTCCCTTTCCTTCTTTCTGCTTTTTGCCACGGTACACTTGTGTTTGCGTCAGCGACTACGGAACATGGAATCGCACGTCATGCACTGGACCTAGTATATAACGAGAAGGGAGGGCTCAAACCCCCCCCCCCCGAATGAAGGCACGTCTCGTCTCGTGGAAGACATGTGGTAACGTAGTCATGCAGGCAGGACATATCACGCACACATAATGCAAGATGAATCAAGGCATTTCCCGAGAAAGTAAGGTCTTTCTCGCGGATAGGCTGGGGGTGAGGGGGGATTCTGGACTGTTCCTGCGTGTCGTGGTGATTGGTGCAATGGGATGCGTTGGTTGTGTATCTTTCGCTGCGGTGAGGATGTAGTCAATGGGCGAAAGGCTTTGGCTCTGAGGTATCGCGACTGGCTGTTCTTACGTTGACTAGTACCTAGCTATTAAAGAAAAGACGAAACAAAAACGAAGTAAAAATAAAGAAAGAGGATTTGGGTCCTAAATTATTCATTCTTGATATTACATTATCGGATGTTTATTATATTTTCAAGGCTTTCTACGGTGACAACACTCCGGGTAGCTACAGGTTTTCGGCCCGGCACTGACCGTTGCAATAAGGCCTCAGGAAATGTATGTGCCTTCGTCCTCGCATGCTAAACGTTACATCATCGGGCGACGCACTCCCAGCTCTCGAACGAAGTCGCTATCTAGTCAGTTCTTCGATTCGGGGGGAGCGACAAGGCGCCAGGTTGTGTCCTGCGCCAAGTCGATCTGCTCATCGCCAATGGTGTGCTGCTTCGTAGATACGGTGACTGACTTGAAGTGATGAGCTGCGTAGAAATAGGGGACTCTTATGCCGCACCCATGATTTGTGTACTCGGCACTCCCATGTGGTACGGGGTGTAGCTTTCCCCGGTAATGCTAGCCGCACGTGGTAATTTATAGAGGAGTTGAGTGAATTGAACAACGTTTTTACCTAATCTATACTATATCAATTCAAGAAAGGTATAAATATATTCTCCCCTAGGTAATACGTTACTATTTTTTACCAAAACGGATCGTGTCATTAAAAATCTTTGTATAAGACGCATTTCATGAGTCGGATTGCGGGCCTCCTTAACCACACTACGGGGGTGTCAATCACACAGATAATGTGTGCCGGATACCAGCTCCCTGATATATTGTCACTGTGAGGACCGCGTACAGACGCGCACGAATAGAGTATGTGGTAAAAACAGAAATGCAGAGTTTGAATAAATACAATTCTATTTCTCGGTTCGTTAAACTTTTCTCGCTTGACTAGCTGGGTGGCTGGGGTAATCAAGATGGGTTATTTTTAACTTGGGGTTAGCTGTGGAGTTGCGACCGCGTACAGTATAAACAAATGTGTGTAGATATGGACTCGGCGGATGAGGTAGAGTGCTGGTGGGCTCATATATAATGTATAGTATTTCTTTTCTTTCTTTCTCTTTTCCCTCGTTTCTTTCCTTTTTCCCCCTTCCCTTTTCTCTATTTTGTTTTTCAATTTTCAGTCGAAGGTTTCGTCCATGTCCGTCCACATAGTTGTTGTTTCTACTGTGAGTCATCAGGCGGCCGATCCCAAGACGAGCCACTCCTGGTTCGTCTTGCCTGAGGATCCAATCCCACAAATCGTATGACCCAGTCCTTCACAATCCTCGTCTTCTCCCTCTGAGGGTCCTGCCCCTTGGCGCGCAAGCTCCTCGAAGAATAATGCCCGCCGCCGTCTGCCCTCCACAAGAGATGCAGCTTGGTCAGACCCCTTCGCAAGCTCTGCCCATAGACTTTATTCCGGAAGACATGCAGAGCAACATTCTCCAGAAGCACCACGTCCTGGCGTCGCAGCGCCACGACATCACTCTCGGCCACTTTCTCTGTCGGCACCCAAAAGGTCACGGCAAAGCCCGTGGCCGTGTCATCGCCCACGAGCAGTTCAATCAGAGAGAGGGAGGTGCCCCATCTTGTGGTGACTGTCCGTGGCTGTGCGACAGAGAGCACGCCGACGATGATATTCAGAGTAATGGTCTGGGGTTCCAAAGACGTGACTTGTTTGGCCGAGGGGACGTCTTCCAGATCAGACAGATGACGAGGGCGGGCGACCTGTCCGTGGGCGTCCTGGGAGAGAATAGATGTCGTGAAGGACTCCGTAGTACAGTCGACCAGACTCTGTGAGTCCATGGCGTCGGACATGGTGTGCAACCCAATGGATTGCTCGCAAAACTGAGTGAGCAGGTCCTGGCTGGCTGCCGCCAGTGTCGTCATGCCCGCCTCCTCCTCGTCGTCGTCATCGTCGTCATCGTCATCCCCAAGGTCCAGTGCGGTGGCGTCGGCTGTGGTGAAGAAGGCGGCGTTGGAAAAGGTCGACACATTGGCGGGGTGGTTTTGTGTGAAGCCTGTATGGAGGGGCTGCCGGTTCAGTGGGAGAGAGCGCCATGCGGTTGTGTATGGGGTGGTATTTGGGGATGAAGCAACTGTTGACACAGCAGCAGCAGCAGTTGTTGTTGTTGTTGTTGTTGTCGTCGTCGTCGTCGTCGTCGCAGAGAGGTCAAAGAGATGGGAAAAGGGAGGTTCGAAGCCGGTGATGGTACAGGATGATTCGACGACAGAAGTTGGCGCAGGAGGACCGGTGAAAAGGAGAATCGTCGGAGTCATGACGACAGCTTTGTGTTGATGACCATGGCGTCATGCGAGATTTCGGCGATGGTTCCATCGAGAGTGGAAGTCGAGCGTAGGAATGTAGCTGTTGGTTGGAGCTTGGCAGTGTTGGAAGTGTTGGCAGTGTTGGCACTTGAGGGAACATTGTGAAGCGATTTCACGGCAAGTGGGGCGGTTGTGGCGTGGCCAGCTCTTTCCCCTCTTGTGTTTGAGCATCAGCCATCAATTTCAAGCTTGATTGGACACTTCCCACCCGCCGGTGGGGCCTTCATCTCGGAGGAGCAGAACCGAGTCGCGGCGGCGGCCGGGATGCCGCGGCATACCTATTCCCGAGTCCCGACTCCACGACGACGACTCATGTAATACACATTACACGGTGTACCACTGTACCAGTACTACCAGGTACGACCACCCCGACTCATCACAACCCATGCATTAATCGTCTAGGGGTTTTTTTTTTTTTTCCCTTTTTTCCTTTTCTTCCCTTTTTTCCTTTTTTTCCTTTTTTTTATAACTCTGCCCTCCGCCGCATCACCTTACCCAGCCGGCATTCCTCACTCTCCGACAGCCATGTCAGTCTTCAACATCACAGAGCACGTCATCGACGGCGCCCACATCAGAGAGTACGCCCGCGCCACCGCCGAGGACCAGAACGCACCGCTCAAGCTTCACGTCAAGCGATATACCCCAAGGGACAACCCGTCCCCGCGCAACGGCGACGTGACCATCATCGGCGGCCATGGGAATGGCTTCCCCAAGGTAACTCCATCTGCACCGGCATCATCCATCCACCCCTCCGTTCATGAGCATGGATATGTTTTATCCACACATACATCGTATCTACATAGATACATGGACACGTATTTACGCCGTACAACGCACCCTCTGATAGGAACTATACGAGCCGCTCTGGCACAATCTCCACCAACAACTCACCACGCAGGGTGTTCGTATCCGCGATATATGGATCGCCGACTGCGCATGGCAGGGCCGGAGCGGCATCTTGAACCAAGAGCGGGGTGTCTTGGGCAATGATCGTACGGACATGGCTACCCTTTATGTGTGGATGTGTATATATATGATGTATATATGCACCGCCGAATTAAAGAAGAAGGGATCAGAAAAGAAAAGGATGAAAAAAAAAGACAAGAAACAGAAAAAAGAAAAAGAAAAAAGAAGAAAGAAAAGAAAAAAGGAATCAAAAAGGAAAAAGAAAAGCAAGGAGAATCCAAAGTAAAGAAAACATGTGATTTCTCTGACTGACCCGTCCAAAAAAAAAAAAAAAAAAAACAATCTAGCCGGCTGGTACGACTATTCCCGCGACATAATCCACATGATCAACACGTTCCGCATGCCGCGTCCCCTCGTCGCAGTAGGACACTCCTTTGGCGCCAACGCCCTCGCCCACGCCGCTCTCCTGCACCCGCGCCTCTTCCACAGCGTGGTCCTCCTCGACGCCGTCATAGCACACAGCTCGGCGAGCAGCGGCGCCGAGGTCGCCGCCGCGAGTACCACCCGCCGCGACGTGTGGCCGTCGCGCGAAGCAGCAGCCGCCTCCTTCCGCAAGAGCCCCTTTTACCAGTCGTGGGATCCGCGCGTGCTGGACCTGTGGATCGAGCACGGCGTGCGCGTGCGGGCATCGCATTCTTCTTCATCTGCGGATCCGGATCCCCAGGGGGGGAACGAGGTCGCCCTCACGACGAGCAAGCACCAGGAGGTATTTACCTTTCTGCGGCCCTCCTGGCCGGCCTTTGACCTCGAGGGCAAAACGGTCATCCACGCCGACTGGATCAAGGAGATGGGGCCCCCGCAGTCTTTCCCCACGACCCTCAGTCTCTACCCTTTCTACCGCCCCGAACCGATGCTCACGTACGACCGGCTCGCAAATCTCCGCCCAGGCGTCCTCTTCATCAACGGCGCGTCCAGCACCGTCGCCACGGCCCAGGAGACCGAGACCAGAGCCGCCCTCACGGGCACGGCCCGCGGCGGCAGCGGCGGCCTCCAGACCGGCCGGGTCAAGAACGTGACGCACCCGCGCCACGGACACCTCATCCCGTTTGAGAACCCTTCCTTTTGCGCCCAAGAGGCGTGTGCGTTTCTCGCCGCCGAGATGGCCGTCTGGGCGGCCGAGGAGAGGGACTATGAGGAGTGGACCAAGCTGCCCGTTCAGCAAAAGGTTACTCTTTCTCGAGAGTGGAAATCACGTCTCAAGGTCAAGGATAGACCCAAGGCCAAGATGTGATGTGTGTTTCTGATTGGAAGGAGAGGATGAATATGCATGATGTGAACACACGTCACGATGAAAAGCATAGTTTCGTAAAAGTTCATAACCAAGCAGCCATGCGGGGGGTCTATCAAAAACAAAGGCTGTGGGAAAGGGGGTGAGGGAGGGATAAAGATGATCCACTGCGGCAGCGTCTGCACTGAACAATCGCATGCCCTTCTTTTCGAGGTCTCAATTTCCTACGTACGAGTGCTTCTTGGCTTTGAGGTCTCAATCGGTGCCACTGGAAAACGAACTCATGCCAAAATAGCTTCCGTATTCGTGCCAATTCAAACGTGGTCGACCATGACCGTCGTAAACTTCATAAAGACTTTGTTATCGACAACAATAAACCAACTAGAAGGGAGAAAGCCTGAAGAAAAACGCAAAAAACTAGCTCAAAAAAAACAAAACAAAAAGATACAGTCATAAGATGTAGCGAGAGAACAGCAAATATCGTAGCAAACGACAGTAATGTCGTTCTACCATTCATCACACTTTGTTCATGTTTCTGTCGGCCTTGCTTGGCTGGGCTGCTCATGAAATGCCGTGCCATGGCAGATTGTTTTCTTTCTTTTCTTTCTTTCTTGTTTCCCGCTTTCCTGTTCGTTTCTTTCCATCCATTCCATTTCTTCCCTTCAACCCAATTGACTCGAGTAGATTAAAGAACTATCAGACTCGGCAGCAGACTACATGTAGTACATGGTATCCTGAAGTCGTCGATGTACCTGTTTCACCGCCGCGGTGGATGACTCACTAGATGAAGTCACGACACTCTCCACGTCGCTGACGTCGTATTCCGGGCGATGAGCACGAGCTCGCTCGCAGACAATGTCGGCGTAGTAGGCTGGAGGACAGATGCTAACAGCCTTGGTGGCCCGTCCGTACAAGTAGCACAGTTCGTGCGTCAGGCGTTCGAGTTCGTTGGCCGCACGCTCACCAAACTTGGACCGGAACACTTCGTCCAGGAGGACCGTGTAATGCGCCGGCCGCGCGGTGCCTTGCAGGGCGTCGTGCGCAGTGAGGAAAAAGTCCCAGTAAGGGGCGAGGGTGATGCCACGGTCCACCACGGTGCCGTTCTTGATGTTGCCAGACCGAGACATTTCATTCTGAGAGGTTGGGTAGAAACGGGTCTGGTGGCGCTTGACAGAGACGATGATGGACAGTTTTGGCTGCTTCTTGCTTGTGTACGTCAGTCGGCATGCCTCTCGGATCATGGGCAGTTCTTGGTCAATGACTTGTGCGAATTGGCCTTCGGACACGCCATCTCGGAAAATGACAATGTTCTCCGGCAGAGCATTGCTATTCTTGGACTGCCATAGTTGAAGGCGAGATCTGAAGGCCTCCGTCAGTACGCTACCAAGCATTTCCTGCTTCGCCTTTTGTTCCCATGCTCGGGCCGGCCACTGCGCGAGATCCTTGTCGATGGAAGCAACAAGGCCGACCAAGCTGGGTGGTTCTTTGCCCTCGACAACGTTCACGTTGGTTGGATGGGTGACATCGTATCCGACAAACATGGTATGGCCGTCCTTGACAAGCCCAGAGTCAACCTTGAGCTTGTGGTTCACGCCCCCGGCCTTGAGGTTGATCTTGAGACCGACGTTGCTGTAGTAAGAAAAGTTATTTTCTTTGAACAGATTCTTGGCGACCATGCAGGTCGTATGGATGCCGAATTGGCAATCCCCTAGTCGCTTAATCTTGGTGTACAGTCCTGTGGTATCCTTTTGCGGAAGAATGAACATGATGTGCTGAATGCCGTGCTTCTCCGCCCACCCAAACAGATTCTCGAGCCCAGTACCCATGGCCGTCTTATAGACCATGTGAGCTTTAGGCAAGTTCACTGGTGACTTTGCAATGTTTATGCCCATGTTCTTGGCCATGAACAAGGCAAAGGCCTCCATGGTTTCTTTCGGAATTTGCCGATTGACATCGTTCTCATGCTGCAGCATGTTGATGTATGTCCATTTGCTGATGGCGGCACCGGGCTTCACGACTTTGACTTCTCGCATATTCCAGGTGCCATTGCTTGGCAAAACAGAAGCCGGCTTCCTACCAGCGTCGATATAAGCCACTGCTGGAATGGTCAAGACTCTGCCATTCACAGTAGCCAACTCCCTGCCGACGGACAAGCCAAAGTCCTTCAAGACTGAGTTGTTGTCATAGTCTAGGGTCTCACGGGCATCCCGAGCAATGGATAGCGCGTTTTCGTAAGGTGTCCGACAAGCGAACGCAAGCATAGCCGTTGTCTCATCGGCCGTTAATTTGGCCTTGACACTTTGGCCCTGTTGAATCTCCAGTACTTCGGCTGGGAAGAAGGTGGGCCGTTTGGCCGTCCCAAGATTGAGGACTGGAAGATTTTGCAGAGTCATGCCATATTCTACCCAGATTCAAGTCAGCATTCACACTAGCCGATATGGTGGGAAGGGGAAAAAAAAAGGAAAAGAAAAAAAGATGATTTTTTAGAAAAAAAAAAAAAAAAGGGGGGGGGGGGGTACGTTACTCTTCTTGTAGTAGTCATACACAGTAACATAACGACTTCCGGATTCATCCGTGAGCCAGAATTTGATGCTTTTTGGGCCGGGATATTCCCATCCTGGTTCAATCTGCGGGCGATTGGGTCCTTCTGCCATTGTGCCTGCCAGTCGGTTGACCATGCCATGCAGAGCCTTACTCCGTCGAACCTTGGTTCCATCGGCAACGGTAAACGTGGCCCAGACGCGCGTCTTTGGCAGAAATTTGGCAAATGCGCCCGCCAGTTTCTTCAGTTTAAAGTCATTCTGCGAGACTGGCTGAATCTGGAGGTTTTTCATCACCTCATCGAGTTTTCCAGAAATCTTGAAAACGCCATGCGTCACGTTTGTGTTCAATAAAAGACGCCCAGTGCCGATCCTGACCGACTGAAAGAAACCTCTGGCAGCAAGAAGTGCTCGGAAATTCTGCATAAGGCTGGTTGTCTTCTTATCATTCCCAAAGGGGAATAGTCTAGAGCTTCCAATGGAAGTGACCTCACCAAGCTTGGACCGCGCGGCGTGACCCAAAATAATGTCCAGAACGTCAATAACCTCTGGAAATTTGGGATACGTTGTCCTCTCGCCATGATCGTCCATGGAGCGAGTGTAGGAAACGAGGTCAGCCAGAGCAATCTCGGTGGGCCCACGGATTGTCACGGAGAGGGATTCCGGGTCGCGATCCTGACTCTCTGCTGGAACCTGGATTTGCAGCGGGTTCGAGGTGAACGACAGCTTTTTGGTCGAGACGATTTGGTTCTTGAACTGCGATGCCAATCCAATCTTCTTGTTCTGGCTAGAGAGCTGTTGCAACACCTGCTGTATTGCGATGTGGAGTTTTCGGCCCTTGACATCCTTGGATTTGCCTTGCTCCTTGCTCGTTTTGGAATCCTTTTGAGCCTCTTCGCTGAATTCGAGTTCATACTTGTAAAAGTAGGTCTCATTCACGTTGACAGGAAAGTAGTTGGCCCATAGGACCACACCTTGGCCACTGGTTCCAAAGGCAGGCCGGCATGGGAACACATTGCCAGAGGGCGTCTTTTGCGTGATTTCCAGGGACCCCAAGCTTGCGGTAACGCCCTTGACAGATGATTTGTTTGACGCGATGATCTCATCTTCCAGCTTGGTCACCGCCTGATCGGGTTGGGGGATACGTCCCTCGGGGCTAGTCGAGTACTGTCAGCATCAGCACCAGCACCTGCACCTGCACCTGCACCTGCACCGTTCCATCTCGTGAGATGGCACCATTGATGGCAAAACTGGTGGTTCTCGAATGACACAAACCTGTAGACTTTGGTACGAGACTCGTTTGGGGGAGCGCCACCACCACGCCCGCCTCTAAAACCTCCACCTCTGGAGCCCTGGAAGCCGCCCTGGTAGCCAGTGCCACGACCACCTCCGCCTCTTCCTCTCCCGCCGCGATCGGACATGACGAAGTGATGAAGTTACGGATGAATGCGTTTTCAAACCAGACTCTTGGCCAAGAAAGAGGAAAAGAAATGAAGAAAGTGTCCGCAGAAAGGGGAGAAGAAGAAGGATTAGAATGAAAAAAAAAAAAAGCGCCTGGAGTCGCTAAACAAGGATTAGATGTGCTCAAGTAGCAAAGTGCTTGGTTGTCATGTCCCAGGCCAAAAAAAAAAAAGCCCACTTTGCACCCAGCAGTGCGGGAGGAAGAAGGGAGGGAGACTGGGAGAGGATGGCGGCGATTGAAATACTATTGGAGCTCGAACAGCCAAAGCATCAGTCTGACGTTGTTCAAGCCAGAAAAAAAAGAAGTGACAGAGAGAATCAAAAAATCCAAAATCAGAGGGTGAAGAAGAAATGCAATGCTAGTTAGGACAAGCTAGTGGGCCGGCGTAGGCGCCACGCAAGGCTTGTGGCGAAACCTTGAATGTGCGATTGTTGCAGGGCGAGCACGTTGGCCGTTGGATAGCCAGGGTGGAAGAGTGGAAGCGGGTGGGTGCTTCACTTTGTTCGGTTTTTTTTTTTTTTTTTTTTTTTTTTTTAGGTTGCAGCAGTTAGTATGAGCGTGGGCAGATGAATGAAAATAAAGGCCGTGGAGCCGCGAAACGTGTTTGCTGGGACGGATGTCAGCAATCGTCAATGCCGCGATGTGTGTTGGGGCCGGTCGAGAGGCGCGATTCTTGTTGGATGTGATGAATCCATGCATCGACCGGAGGAGTCATGGACAGGTTGAACAGACGGCCTGACGGCCCGACAGACAGTCTGGCAGGTGCACATAACAGCACATAACAGCACATAACGGGCGACATGGATAAACACTGCGGGGTAAGAGGGGGAAGAGATAGCTGATGGCCAATCAAGCGGAAAATGGTTGCATGTTTTGCTTTTTTGCCGAAGTATTGGGACGACGGACGACTGACGACTGCAGAATTGTCACGATGCGACAGCCAAATGCGACAGCCAAATGCGACAGCCAAGGGCAATGTTTCTCGGCAGCAGAAATGGTCACGTCAAGTCTGTCGGGCAGCAGATGCCCCACCGGCCACCTGTACATGCACATACATTTGCATTTGCACACACCCACAGGTACTTAGATGCACACCTCGGAGATCAGTTCGAAGCGCCTCAACCGATGGGGGGTGTGGGCCTAGGTGTGTCTGATGAAATTCCGTCTCTGTTCACCCGGTACAACACCATCTGGTACAGACTGTGTGGAAACCAAAAGTAGTGCTGGCACGGCTGCACCGCATGGGAAGGAACAGCGGCCCGCTGTGGGGATCAACAATCAAATCAGATCAAATGCTTGCTTTTCTTCTTCTTCTTTTTCGTCTTCTTTTTTTTTTTTTTTTTTTTTTTCGGTTTTGCCCAGATAGCATCACTCGCCATGCGGGACGGCCGTGATCGGATTTCCCATGTCCCAATGTCCATTTTTGCGGCCGCTGCTGCAGCACTGACAGCCTCAAAAGCTGACGACAACACCGTTGCACAACCATTCGTCCTGCGTCGTCGTCGTCGTCGTCGTCGTCATGGATGTGTATCAGGAGATTTGTGCTGTGCGTCCCCTCTCCCGGGCCACTTCCCTGGCCTCCTGCCAGAATTTTTGCAAAGACGGCGTTCACTGGTCGCTGCAACCAAAAAGTCCGGCCTGGTCTCATGCAGGCCTCAGTCGGACCACGACTCACGATGCGATGCTCCAAAGGAAGTATTCCCGCCATAAAACCCTTGCACGGAAACAGGCGGGTGGTAGGGCGGGGGATTCGCTCGTTCAGGTCGCCATGCTGTGCAGATGTCCAGAAAAAGAGGACACGGCAATGGTATCCTTCATCGTCGCCGACGCGCCGCAGCCATGATATTGTTCAACGGAAATGCAGTGACAAGGATCAAAAAGGCGAGGAGGGGCGGGCGGAGAGTGAATCCCATCTCCAATCAGGGTACATGAGCCCGACAGGACTGAAACGAACAGCTGTGTTCGTTTTCTTGTTGGAGCAATGAACTGTGTCGTCACAGCGGCGCTTGCTGAAACGCATTTACATACGTTTACGTACGTACATACATACTGTACATACACGCCTTCCACTGCACATGTAACGTGATCGGCCGTGAATGTGAGCTATTTGCATCCGACATGCCATGACTGGTTCGTTGTGGCTGCTTGGCCAAAGAATATTCTTCCCTCGAACACGGCGTCCCATGTAGGAATTCCTTAAAAAAAAAAAAAAAAACAAGGAATAGAGCCCGCAGTGTCCAGGCTACTATTTCAATATAACATTGAAGCCCGTGTTGATGCAATCTCCATGGTAGATTGTCGTACCCAAGCTACTGCGTCGACATAATATTGATGCCCATGTGATGCAGCCTCCGTGGTAGATTGTCGTACCCAAGCTACTACGTCGATATAATATTAATGCCCATGTTAATGCAATCTCCATGGTAGATACTCGTCCCTTCCTGACCACTCCCACTCCTCTTAACGTACTCGCTCTCCGGTGGCCCAAGATACGAGTACCGCAAATCCCCAAGATCCAGAACCAGCTTCTCCAAAATCATATTGGCTTTCCGGAACCGCACCTCAATCATGTGAGACCCGGCCGTGACGCGACCGACATTGTGGGACTTTTTCCACACGCAATCCATGACGGCAACGTTCCACCCTCGGGGCAGGCCGCGGTCGTTGCCGGGATCATCCTCCGTGAGTCGCAGACGCTGGACCTGGCCCCCGTCCCAGCGCAAATCATACTCCATGCGGCTCTGGGGATCTGTTTCCAGCGTCGTGTTGAATTGCAGCTCCAAGTTTACGTTGTCACGGTTGGAGGAAAACACATAGATGGGGAAGCGCAAGAAGGGAAGGCTGTCGGGGTTACTCAAGTCCTGCTCGAAAGGCAGGGTCACGGATCCCGAGATGGGACGGCCAAGCGCAGGGAGTGTCATGTACGGGGGCGTTGCCCACTTCCCGACGTCTACGGCGAGGTAGCCGCTCGTTTCGACGAAGCCCGTGAAATCGCTGGGTACTCTGCTGTGTCGCACCGTCATGTGCACCTTCTCGTAGCCGTCAAGCGTGCCAATGACCTCGATGAAGACGGACTCGTCAAAGTTGTCGCGAACCTGGGACCAATCAATGCGTACGGTGATCCTGGCATCGTCGCCGTCCGGTCTGAGATGACCGTTGCACTGACTGAGCTTGATCCATGGAAACTGTGGCTTGGCGACCCAGGAAAACGCCCGTGTTCCGCGATGATAGACCTCAAAGTATCGGTCTTGGGGACCGTACGGCGTGATGAACGGTAGAGTAACGCCTGGCTCGAGCCATTTGCGAGACGGGTGCGTCCTGTCCGAGTCCTCGTTGATGTGGCCGGCATTGACGCCCTCGTGGCCTTCTACAGCCACGCCCATATGCCCCAGGCTGGGGTTGGAGTCCTCTCGAGTTTGGACGTAGCATAGGCCTTCAATCATGTTCCTGTACGGCTGAGCGCCCGTATCGCCGTATCCATAGTGCGGTTGTCGCATGATGTGGTTCCATTTGCCGTGGTTGGTGGTGTGATACTCCTGCATGAGGTCGTGGTCCCTATCTAGAATCTTCAACGACTCGTGAAAGAGAGCGTTGGTGGTGTTGCGGCGCTGTTTTGCAAACAGTTGATTCCTGTACTGCGTCACGCGAAGCAGCGTGCACAGGTAGGACGCCTTGATGGGGTGAAGAACAAGCTGAAAGAAGGCAGACTTGTATTCATTGTCAACGGCGTTGCTCAACCTTTCCGCATCTTCCAAGAGAGCCCGCCAACGGCGCACAATGTTATCGGCCTCATGGTATTTCAAAAGCACAAATGTGCTTACGTCGATATGATCCTGCTTTCGAAGCGCGACTAGTCGATCAAACTCATACCACGCCTTGGCAATGTCTTTGGCGTGTTTGCGCCCGAATTCTCGGGTCGCCAGTTGCTGGTAATATTGGGGAAACGAGTCTGCGCTGATACAGTTGACGTTCCATGCAAGATCGAACGCAAAGCTCATTGGAATCTCGCAAGGCTTGAGGTCGCCGACGTTGAACACCCAGATACGATTTGCTCCTTCAGCGTGTGCCAGGCGCAGTTGATGCCACGCTTTCCCCTAACAGATATGCATGTGGTCAGAAAGGATCCCGGCCGAAATGTTCATACCACTACTACATACCAAGGTGTTACTGTTCATCCACCTATAGCACCGAGGATAGCCAGTGTATTGAAAATGATAGTAGTACTAACATCGTCTTGTTATTAGTAAATGTAAAAAGGCAGAAACAAAAACAAAGACGGGCATCCTGGATTTCCCGAGAAGGACAATGCATACTCCGGAGCCACCACGACGTTGCTTTTCTTCCTTGTTCGGAAGTCGACGGAGAGATGAAAAGTTGTCATCCGCGAACAGCAGTGTGACATCGTCCGGTATTTGCAAGCCATGGTCATAGTACGTTTGAACCTCGTTGTAGAGGGCCATCAACTCTGGTTGTTCACGAACGCTCATCAGTCAGGGGTTCCCGCGGAAGGCTCGAGCCAGATCAACTCACGCAAAACACCATCCTCGCTCCCATAGTTATCCTTGATGATGTTTCTTTGTACGCCCAGAACTTCTGCCAAGATCTTCTTGGGATCACTTCCGCTAATTGGATTGTCACCTTCGGCCCGCATGCCCATGGTCATATAGGACTCGTAGGGCCGTGCCCGTTCTGCACCGCCCCTGAAGTACTGTGTGACCTTCTCCCTGTTCGTTTCCCAATTCCATGTGTTTTCTGGCTGCGTCGTGGACCATTCATTCATGGCCCGCTGCATAGGTTCATGATGCGATGTGCCAATGACTATTCCATAGGTATCAGCCAGGGCCTGATTCTTTGGATCATCAACAAAGAACGACCGCCCCGGATATGGATAGCCTCTCCACATCGCTGGCCACAGGAAGTTGGCTTTGAGTCTCAGCAGCAATTCGAAGACGTATTGGTAGAAATTGGCGTCGAATGTAGGACCAAATTTCTCGTGGACCCAAGAATCCATTCCTGGTGCCTCATCATTGATGAATATCCCGCGATACTTGACGCTCGGCTCACCGTTATAGGTGGAAACGGGAAGTGCATAAATCTCGGCATGTTGTTTCGGAGGAACGTCTGCCCACCAGTGCCAACTATATCCAGTCAATAATTGGGTTGCACGAACCAAAAAGAGAAACAAATAACTCACGGTGAAACGCCAATTTGCTCTGAAAGCGAATAAATTCCAAATATCGCGCCTCTCTTATCACTGCCGACAATGACCAGCCCGTTGTCATAGCTAAGCAAAGGGCTAGCCACGCACGCAGTCATCCATGACTCCCATTTCCCATCAAGAGGTGAGAGGTCAATTTTCTTGTCTGACTGGAGCTTCTGTATGGTTTTGGACTTTGACAAAGAGCCTACAATAATACAGGACCTGGAAGAAGCTTTGTTCACTGCAGTGGTCAGCACAATGTTGCCAGGTTGAGGGGCGACCTTTGCAAAGTCCTTGGACAGGTTGTTGGAGGCAATATGAACGCCCTGGGATTCATTGTCGTCAATGATGATATCCGCGCCGAGCAGGCTGAACCCTCGGCCGGGCTCAAATGCCACAACAGACTGCTCAAACATGTTTGTGGATTTTCTCCAAGGGGCGCAAATATACACGTCTTGTATGGGGGATGGGATATGGGGAGCACGAAGGAAGGAGGCTGAACAACGAAAGACTGGGGGATGCTGCAAAGCTTATGTATCAAAAGAGGTACGGATTTTGAAAACATGAAAATGAGAAAATGAGAAAATGAGAAAATGCAAAAATTGCTGAGAATGCCGAAGATGCGTCACGAGGGTGGTTTGTGAGGGTTGGGAGAATGCGACACTGCCTCCCGTGCCAAAATCGACACGAGATCAGCCACAGCGCCAAGAATGAGATCACGGTGAAGAAGATGCTGTAGCGACAAAAAAAGAAAAAGAGAAGAAAAAAAGTTCAGGTTGTCATTTGAGCTCCTGGCAGAAGACTACATGTATCGGTAATTTTTCATCAGACAGCTGTAGATTAATTAATTCTCCAGAGAGGGCAGTTAGGTATTGGCACCAATCCGCTCTCCTACACCGGCAGGTCTAGTCCGCTTTGGTCGTCTCGGGCAGTGTCAGACCGATGAGAGAGAGTTGGCATGTAGAGCGCAGTTTTCCGGACAAGTTATTCATTGTAAAGGGGCGGGCGGGTGACTGAGGAGCTTGTTCCGCTGGCGGGAACCCCGCACTTCCGAGTCTCGAGTCGAACCGCTTTTGGTGTCTGCAAACCAGGGATAAGATGGATGAAATGGTTTGGGCTTGCCTCGGTGTGTAATCAAGCGTGAGGTTCGTGACCAGCGGTTGCAACCTCCAGGATATCGTTTTCCAGTCCAGGCACCGGCACGACTCTGATGCCCGCGGACGCGAGCATTCCGCGTCCTGGATTCTGGCCGACAAACTTGTCGGGTTCCTGGACGCCCACGTACACTTCCGTGATCCATGATTTCTGACGCAATACTCGCTCAACGCACGGTAACTTGCCACTCAGTCGCCTGAAGCATGGCTCCATGGTCGTATACAGGGCATGGGGACCTTTGACGACATGGGCCAGACCGTCTTCCGTCGTGGATAGGTCATCTGCTAGCTTCAGGAAGCAGCATTCTTCGGCATGCGTGTTGCCCTCGCATTCTAGCGTGTATCCTTCGGCAACGACTTGTCCGTCGTCGAGTCGGACGAGGAGTGCGCCGACGCGGAAATTGCTTGATCGGGGAGGCGACCTCCTGGCCAGCTCCAAGGCATGCTGCATCAATGCCAGGTGATGTTGGTCTGTATTGCGAGCCATGTCGAGGCAGGTGAAGGCGGCCCAGGAAAGTTTGGTTCTATTGAATTTGTGCTACTGCTGTTGGCGGCAGAGGAGCAGGGCAGTAAGTTGTGGGAGAGACCAGACCGGTGTGATTGCGTGACACTCATTTGATTCATGACAGGTTGAATCTGCACCAGACTTTGTTTCATGGTCTGCTCCGAGGAAGCTCTGCGTCTGTACAGCGGGTCGTAGGCCAATCCCAAAACTTTTTGGACCAAAATTGTATGGCAAAATGTTCGGCATTGATCTGCACTCAACTGTACCGTACCTCTGCTCCATGACCGCCCCCATGAACGCCCCCATGAATGCCCCAGTGCCATTAAAGCTGCCTGTGCTGTGGGGCTCCACAGGCATCTCTCACCACGCGTTGAGAACGCGTGACACCGGCCTTTCAACCGCGGCTTGTCCAACTACATCCAATCCCGCAGCGCGAGCGACAATCTCGTGCATCACTGCAGACGACACAAGGCAAGAGCGGCAAGAGCAGCAAGAGCAGCAAGGTCATCCTGCAGCTGTCATGCCTGAGGTTGAAGACGTCGGGGATGGCGAACCCCCCGTCATTGATCCATACGAAGTTCTGGGCTTGGACAAGGAAGCTTCGGCCGATCAGATCAAAAGCGCATATCGAAAGGCGGCACTACAACATCATCCAGGTGAGCCATTCCGCCGACGGGCGTGTTTTTGAAGTCACCGCCTCAGCTGCTCATCACTCTGGTCCCAGACAAGGTCCCCGACGACCGGAAAGAAGAGGCCCATGCCAAGTTTCAGCAAATCGCCTTTGCCTATGCCATTCTCTCCGATCCGGCGCGTCGCAAGCGTTACGACACCACTGGCTCGACTTCGGAATCCATCGTGGACGCAGACGGTTTCAACTGGAGTGACTACTATCGGGAGCAGTTCAAGGACTCGATTTCTGCGGATGCGATCAAGAAGTTTGCCGACCAGTACAAGGGGTCGGTTGAGGAGAAAGATGACATCTTAATTGCATATGGAGAGGCCGAAGGGGACATGGACAAACTGTATGAACGAGTGATGTTGAGTGACGTCTTGGAAGACGATGAAAGATTCAGAAAAATCATCGACGATGCCATTGCATCGCAAGACGTTCCAGCATTCGACGCCTACACAAAGGAAGGCAAGAAAAAGCGGTCGGCTCGGCTCAAGGCCGCGAAATCAGAGGCCAACGAGGCCGAAAACTATGCCAAGGAGTTGGGCGTTCACGATAAGCTCTTTGCTAAGAAGGGCAAGAAAAGTAAAGGCAGCTCAGAAGACGACCTGGCTGCCTTGATTCAGAAACGACAACAAGACAGGTCAGCCAACTTTTTGGATCACCTGGCTGACAAGTACGGGGCGAATTCAGCCAAAGGGAAAAGGGGTCAAAAAAGAGCGGCACACGAGGAAGAGCCTTCAGAGGCTGATTTTCAGGCAGCAGCCGCCAGATTAAAGACTGGCAAGTCAAAAAGGTCTAAGAATTAGAAAGCTACGATCAACGGCGTTGGGATATGTGCTATGAAGGGTTTTTATGCAAATGGTTACGAAAGGGAAAAAGTACAGGGCATTTTTGTATCATAGAATCCAGAAAAGGACAGAGCATGGAATTGAAGCCAGAGGCTGCTAATGCATGCCATGGTGCTTTCTTTTTTGGCATGAAAAAGACGTTTATTCCCACAGTAGCGCAAGTCGCAACAATGTGCAGCTGCGCGGCACCCCACCGGTTGCCGGGGAACAGTGGAGACCAGACACCCACTACGGGCCAATCGTTGTCCAGTCCCAACGTGGAGTGGATCCTTCCGTCACAGAAGTCACGCACAACTGCCATCATCCATTGTGCCGGCTCCTCCATCATCAACTTCTTCATGGCATCGCAACAGCGTCATCGGCGCTGGCAGCATATTCTTTCAGGCGTGACAACTCGCGCTGTGCCTGTTGGAGGAGCACTCTGAAGCCACAATCATGCCATGACTGACGCATGCAAGACCGAACTCTACCCACGATACTGTTTCCACCTGTCCACAACTGTCAACACCTGGTGTTTCTTGCCCGCGCGCAGGATTCACGCTCTGCAACAACATGCAGGGTTCGAGGGTGAGCGCCCTGAGAAACGCTTCCATGGCGGAAATCATTTAATCGCTAACTGAACCCCGACTTCCTCTCAAGGTGAAAACTTCTTCTTCTACAAAAACTTGCCAATAAAATGGGCTCGCATCGTGGGATCCGTCGTCGCAATCGAGGAATTCTCTGGCCGACGTGTCTTTACCTTGGATGACAGCAGCGGACGATGTATTGAAGCATGGGTCATGTTTCCATCGCATGCTCCGGCCAGACCAAATTCGGCAGGCTTCCAGCAAGCTTCAAAAGGCGCGAGCTCGGCCGTTGCAGGCGCAAAAGACGGAATGCTTTGTGACGCCGTCTCATTGTCCGCGTACGATGAGATTGACATTGGCCACGTTCTCGATGTGAAAGGAAGCCTCTGCATTTTCAAGGGAGAAATGCAAATCAAAATAGAAAAGTTTGCGTCGGTGAAGAGTACTGCGCAGGAGATGTTGCTTTGGCAAAAGAGATCCCGATTCCAGCGCGACGTCCTCGACAGACCGTGGGTGTTGGAACCACGAGTTATTCGACGCTGCCGCAAAGAAGCCGAGAGCTCTGCATTGAGCTTGAGACGAAGAAAAATGCGCCATCAGGCAGGCGCAGGGATCACGGCAGGGAAAAGGGGATTGACAAGGCCTTTGATCGCTCAGGTTTCCGAGTCTGTCCAAGCTAGGGAAAAGGACAAGAAGCCGAAGCCGAAGCCGAAGTCTGCCGATGTTGCTTCTCAATTAAAGCAGCTGATTCGGGAAGGCTCCGTGAAAGGCAGGTATGGCGCGCTCGGTCTGTAAATGGAACAGTAGAATAAAATTAAGCCACGGAGCTATCGTTCAGTTGGGCTTCACCTTTTCTGCCTTCGTTTGTACAATATTCAAAAAGTTTTGGCCGACGAAAGAAGCAAGATTATCGACCGTGGAAATCCTACAGCTACGGCGTATGCGCGATGGTGTTCTTTCCTCAGCTGGGCTGTTTGTAGGAGATGAAGCAGTTCCCCATTATGGCAGGGAAAGCGGAAGCGGAGTTGTTTGGTCTTTCCCACAATTGTACTGAAGCTTTCTTCCAAAACAAAATTAAAATTCCTCTGACTTACTTATGTGAGGACGCGTGTGACTTTGTCTTTGTTCAGCCCTCGCGATCATCGTCTCGTCAACAAACCTCAGCCACTCCTAAGAAACTAATCACTACAAATTATTCCTTCAAGCTGCCATTCACTGTTCCTAGTATTTTTCTTTTCTTTTGAAGACAAAGAGAGAAAGGGAAAAGAAAAAAAAAAGGTACCGCAATGCTTGGCTTCTACTGCAAATTCAATCACACATGGCCGGCATCTCTCGTTAAAGGGGCTGTCGTGAATCCACGCACCCCTCGAACACTTGAGTATCTGCTCTATCCACACCATAGACTTGCGTATAAAATCATGATGGATTCTGCAAGTTTTTGTTTTTCATTCAACCACTATATTTTAGAGATTTCTCCAAACATTCTGCGCCGGCAGCCGGCGGCACAGTCTAGACCATAGTGATCGAACATGGACATTTATCTATTGCTCATCTTTTCAATCTGGCTGACATGTAGTTTAGCATATTTGCGACTCGAACCACACTGGACAGCCAGTTCTCATCAAACTCCGTCAAAGAGAAACAATCCTTCCTCGAACAACCTACACCGTGAGCCGCCAAACACTACTACAACCGATTACACATATTCAAGCACTTCTTCGTCTACCCAAACACTCTATAAAACACCACAACATCTCTCTGATCTCTTCACCACTGAGGTGTATCCATATCCCGAAAATTTAAGAACTGGGCTAGGGAAACAGGACTCAGGTCCTCGTGCCACAACAAAAGTCTGGGACGATTCTTTTCGCAGTCAGCCTTATACAGTCATTGTGGACCAAAATCGGATCATTTCAAACGATACAGAAGCTCAAAAATCCAAAACGTCCGAATTCCCGTCCGAAAAGGTGATCAAAGGGTCACTACTGACCAAGAAAGCATTGTATACTGACAAGGTTAATCTCTAGTTTCCTATAATGGCCTGTGGTGATATATTCGCAAAGCCAATCGACACAAAGGCACCCCCTTCCAACATCCCCAGACGACACGATCATCCTGTGCCACGTGAGGGAATCAAATCAACAGTACCGCTGCAAACCAACAAGTTCTACTCCAACCTCTTCTTGGGGGACCAGAGAGGGCCAGCCTTTACGTTCCCATACTCTGTTTCTTGGGCTGGTGGCAAGGGTGCCGGTGGAAGTTGGGGGCTGGCTTGCTCACACATTGAAGAGCACCAAAGAGTCTTTGGAAAGGAGAAGTATGATGGAGCATCTTCGTACTATCTGAATCCTGTCGGGATTCACTCGATGATCTTGTCCGCCAAAGAATTGGGTTGCGAAACGACCGTTTCGACCGACATGATGACAGCATTTTCAGTCACAGTCCACCTGAGCAAAAATAAAACAGGTGCCCCGGCAGTCTCGTTTCCTTTGGTACAAGGAATGGCGTATCTGACCGCACGATACGACGGATCGGTACCTCTAATACAGTCGAGTGTCTTCTTCAAGGCTGTGAGTCGTGCCACACACGACCCCAAGGAACATGTCACGAAATATAACTTTCACTTGGAGGACGGTACCACGTGGCGCGTGTACGCGTATCGAACCAAGGGCGAGGAACTTGATCTCAAAATCATAAATAATAGTTTGGCTGAGTCGAAGAACGCCTTTTATGGGGTCATTCAAGTTTGCAAGGACCCTGGTACTAAGGGATCAGAGGATCTTCTAGATGACGGGGCAGGAATCTATCCCACCACACTTAGTCTTTCGGGGTCTGTATCTGGTAAAGAAGGCACATACTCTTTTGCGTTCGAGAAAGATGGTCATCAACTTGGCCATCTGTACATTTACGCTCTGCCTCACCACTTGTCGTCATTCGATGGGGAGACAATGAAGCGAGTTCGAAGCGTTCGACTTCTGTCACCGACAAAAGGCCCGGCTACTCTGGTCAGGGGCACCGAATGGACCATGGTTGAACGACACATGCCCACAGATATGGATTTCGCGCCATGGCATCCAGAAAAAGGGTCTCTCAAGTGCCTTTCTGACAAGGCGAAAAGTACTATACGAGCGGCGGCGGCAAAAGAGCTCTCCCAAAACATTGTCGCGCAAACGAACCTGGACTCTATGTATTTCAGTGGAAAGGTGCGTCTCTCTCCATCCCCCCCCCCCCCCCCCTTTTTTTTTTTTCTGGCCAAGTTTCTTAACACATCGCGAGAACAGGCCTTGTCCAAGTTTGCTACCATTCTGTATGTCGTCGACGAGCTCCTCAACGACAAAACACTGGCGAAGAAGGGCCTGGGACCGCTGAAAGGTGCCTTTGCTACTTTTGCAGCAAATCAACAAAAGTTTCCCCTCAACTACGAAAGTAGGTCTTTTTCACGTCTTTATTTTTGTTCAATTTTTACTCTTCTTTTACGTCTCCCGTCGCACTTTTCGCTCAGTCGCAGTCGACTAAAAGTGGTTCTTCTGGATAGCGGCGTGGGGTGGATTGGTGTCTTCAGCAAGTTACGAAACCGGTGATGCTGGCGTCGATTTCGGAAACACGTACTACAATGATCACCATTTCCATTATGGCTACCACATATTGGCAGCGGCAACGATTGGACATCTCGACCAAGGATGGGCGATAGCAAACAAGGACTATGTCAACTCGCTCGTACGAGATGTCGCCAATCCTAGCAAGGACGACAAGTTCTTTCCCATGTGGCGCAGCTTCGACTGGTACCATGGCCACAGTTGGGCTCACGGCCTCTATGCCGCCGCCGACGGAAAGGTACATGGTAGCATGTTGTTTGAGTAGCGTGTATGGGTGGCGAAGAGAACTAACTGGCTTTGCTAGAACCAAGAGTCCAGTTCTGAAGACATGATGTGCGCGTACGCGCTCAAGATGTGGGGGAAGGTCATCAAAGACGAGGATCTCGAAATGAGGTAAGTGAGCAGGACAGACTTCCAGCGGGGGTTTCCACTGAGACGAAGTGATGTTTTAGGGGCAACCTCCAGCTGTCGATCATTGCACGCAGCTTGCAGAATTACTACCTGTATAGCAAGGACAACACTGTCCAACCGAAGCAGTTTATCGGGAACAAGGTAGCCGGGATTCTGTTCGAGAACAAGATCGACCATACCACCTACTTTGATCCGAATATAGAGGCTATTCAGGGCATCCACATGATTCCCATTCTGCCTCCATCGCCCTACGTGCGAGATGCCAAGTTTGTCAAGGAGGAATGGGAGGCCTACTTCAGCAAGGGCCGGATAGACGATATCCGCAACGCGTGGAAGGGCATCATTTGGGCCAATTATGCCACGATTGAGCCGAAAAAGGCATGGGATTTCTTCACGTCGAAAGACTTTGATGCACAATGGTTGGACGGCGGCGCATCCCTGACGTGGTATATGGCGTTTTCTGCAGGTATGTTGTTTATGTTGTTGTCGCCGGAGACGTAGATCTGGCTGTCGTGACGAACGAGCGAGGCTGACAATGGGATAGCGTTGGGTGCGTGCTAGGACGATTGGTTTGCGGGTTGGGATCGGATTGGAAGGGGAACGGAGCACATGTAGATTCTTTTTCTTCCGTCGTTGTTTCTGTCCTATCCCTCATAGTCTTGCTAGGCTGTGATTGTATTTCGCGTAATGGAAACTTGTTGCATGCAATTCTGTGTATGCCGCAGACCTGCGCCGTCCCGAGTACGATTTCTCGGAGGAGATGGGAAGTTAAGTTAGGAAGCCGATGGCTCAGATGGGTGAAGCCGATCGGGCCGTGTGGCACACAGCTGCAGCACCCCTGCCGCATCTTTGTTTTGTACTTTATCTTTATTTTCGGCCCTGATGCTGTCTGTCCACTGCAGTTGTCTCGGCGCATTGCCAGGGCGCAGGGGGGTTGGGGGGGTTGTGGACAGGGCCGGTCAGGGTCTCGATGCGATCCATGTGTGCCAAAAGGAAACATGGAAAACAGGAGTATGTGTGGTGAGTTCGGATGATGTTTTTTTCTTTATCTCTTTTTTTTTCTCTTTTCTTTTTCGGTTTGTTCTTTTCCCAAGGAAATGTCCTTTGCATTACTTTGGCGTGGTGCTGTCGTGATGACGTCTGGTCTGGTCCGGTCTGGTCTGGCTGGTTTCTGGTGTCACGGGTGGGTCATGAGCCAAGTCAAGAGGTTTTGTTGTCCGCGTTGACGAAGAGGCCTCCTGGTGGGGTTGGTTGGGACGTGGAGCGTGTCACCGCCAGAGCCGCCAGAGCAGGCCGGGTTTTTCTTGGCAGCTGCCTACTTGCAGGAGTGCTTGGGCAGCTGGCGTCGTCATTGGTGCTACTGTCGAGATGTCGAGTGTCGAGTCGAGTGTCGAGCTGGTCAGGTATCGCCGATGGACGCGGGGGTGTTGCTGGTCACTGCTGATTGGCGTTTGGTGAATGCGGGTCGGTCGGATTTGACGTTTGGATCGAGAGACATTGATCTTGATCATTGATTTGATGCAAAAGAAGTCAAAGTCAATGGTTGAAACAAGTTTGAGCCTGGACGAGCACGAGCACCAGGGGGGCCATGCAGCTGGCGCCACCTGCGCTGCATTGATGTGCGCTGCAGGCTGCGGGCTGCGGGCTGTTCAGTGTTGGCTGCCGGCCACTGACAGTTGGCGGCTGTGGGCCCCGGCGCTGGGCAGGCAGTTGAATGGTTGAATGTGGGTCTGGTCACTGGTGCGTCGTTGTTGCTGGCATCTCTCAAACTTCCATCATCGATGTTACATGTTACATGTTCACCCGAGGCATGACGACGGGCACATCATTGATTGCACAAAGAACGAGCCGGGAAGCAGCAGCAGCAGAAGAAGCAGCAGAAGCCAGTACATTTTTTTTTCTTTCCTTTTTGGATCGTCGACCGAGCTCATCCATCTCCTTCATCCAACCTCGCTCTGCGAAAACACCTATTTTCCTCAAAACTCGTCCCACCAACTGGTGACGCATCGTTTGTGTGTCTTTTTGGTCTCCTCGTTGCCAAGCAATTGTCATGGTTTTTGGAGGTCTTGGTACGTCTGGGATCTTTTCTCTCTTTTCCCCTTCCTTTTTCTTCCTTTTTTTTTTATTTCCTTTAATTCATTTTTTTTTCTTGTTTTCTTTGTTTTGCCCGACGACATGATGCCCCTTAACCAAAGGACCCGACGCGGCGGAAATTGGCAGTCTTTCTGCTTCTCCGCAAAATAGCCGCCACAGACATGACATGGCGTTTTGCTTCATGAATCGGCATTGGTGGTTCCGCCTGGTGGTCCGCCGGCATCGTCACGGGATTTATACGTTTCTTTTCAAGTTTTGCGCCCTGTTTAGTTGCCATGTTGCCATCACGCTATGTGTGCTTGGCACCACCAGACTACCTACTTTGCTTGGCACCACTATTTGCTCGAGCCCCCCATCTCCCTTTGTTATGTTCCCTTTGCTCTCTCGAGCCTCGAGTACCTAGAGCTTTTTCTATTTTAGCCAGGGCTTGCGGGTGGAAGCAACAATCAAGTACATATGTACACATGATACGGCTGCTTGGGTGGTCCATTGCTGTTGATGCCGGTGTTTCTCTTGCTTTCGCTTTCGCTTTCGCTCTCCCCCTTCATCATCCATCTCTGCTTTACCTATCCCATTTACTGCCCTGATTGCTTCGCTGAAAACAACCCCCCTAATCATCCTCGACGCGCAACAGTCAGCGAATCGTACCGACGTCTCCGGCGCCAAATGTCGAATAATCGGAAGCCAGGGGGCAGTGCCGACGAGCATACGCCACTCATCAACGGCGAGACGGCTGCGTCGGCCCATGCTGCCCATCCGGCGGCAGGGAACCACATTGCGCACCATTCAGACAACAGTGTCTACTCCTTCTTTTTCGACAACAAGCATACTCCTGGCAATGATAGCGAGTCCATTGTTGTGCGCAGCGCCGCTTACACTTGGCATGTGACCAAGGTGACGCTCTTGAGCAGTAAGTCAAACCCCTTTTCCAAACACACACACACACGGAGATCAACCATGTTCCTTTTGTTTTGGAAAATCGCGCCTGTCCTCACGCCACCTTCACTAACACAACCGTTTGTATCAAAGACTATGTCAACGTCTTGCTGGTAATGGTGCCGATTGGCATTGCGGCCGGTGCGCTGGGCTGGGGCTCTACCGCCGTCTTCACCATCAACTTCTTTGCCATTATCCCATTGGCTGCCGTTTTGTCGTTTGCTACTGAGGAGATTTCCATTAAGCTGGGCGAGACCATGGGCGGTCTGCTGAATGCGACTTTTGGAAATGCTGTCGAGTTGATTGTAGGTTGCTACACGTACAGAATCATCCGCGCGCTTTCCAAACCCCAATCACTAACGGTTTTCTGCTATAGGTCAGTATTGTGGCCCTCAAAGATGGCCAGATTGAAGTGGTGCAATCGTCCATGCTAGGTTCGATTCTGTCCAACTTGTTGTTGGTTATGGGAATGTGCTTCTTCTTTGGTGGATTGGTTCACAGGGGTCGCAACGGCGCTGGTACTGAGCAGACTTTCTCAGGGGCCGTTGCGCAAACGACTTGCTCTCTGATGACTTTGTCCTCGGCGTCGCTCGTCATTCCTGCCGCTGTGGGTCTCGTTCCCCCCCTTTCTTTTTATTTCTCTTTCAGTTTTTCTTTTTCTTCTTCCTCTTCTTTGTTTTCAAGGTTCTTGCATTTGAAGCCAATACTAAACAAACGCCTCATTGCTCAGCTCTACGCCGTTCTCGACCAGAACAACAGCGGCAGCAAGAACTCGAGCATTCTGATCCTGTCTCGAGGCACCGCCATCATTCTTTTGCTCCTCTACGTCATGTACCTGTTCTTTCAACTTCGAACTCACAGCAACCTTTTCGACTCTGAAGCTCAAGAAGCTGCCGAAGATGGAGATGATGCCGAGGAGCCAACCATGGGTCCAATCGCTGCGGGCATCGTACTTGTTGTGGTGACCATCCTGGTCGCCATCTGTGCCGATTATCTGGTGGGCAGCATTGATGATATTGTCGAGAGTGCCAATATCAGCAAAGCCTTTATTGGCCTGATCCTGATTCCCATTGTCGGCAACGCTGCTGAACATGTTACCGCAGTTGTTGTTGCCCTGAGAGACAAGATGGATCTTGCCATGGGTGTCGCCATTGGCTCTAGCATTCAGATAGCTCTTGGTGTTACTCCGTTCCTCGTCATTGTGGGATGGATCATTGGCCAACCCATGTCCCTTCGTTTTGAGACTTGTAAGCTCTCCCCCCCCCCAGTTTTTTTCTTTCTTTATTTGATGTTCCCCATGCTGGAGCAAATGCTCCATGCTTGCACGAATTGGGATTGCTCATCCATCACTCAACAGTTGAAACCGTTGCGTTTGCCGTATCTGTCCTCGTCGTCACCTATACTGTTCAAGACGGCAAGTCCAACTACCTTGAGGGCGCCATGTTGCTGGGTTTGTACGTGATCATCGCCGTCGCCTTTTACGCCACTCCGAGTGGCGCTTTCGACAAGACGGCCTTGTTGTCGGGCTGAAACCATTGCTGGTTCTAGTCATGTATGTCGGTGACACTGTCAGTAAGGGTAATGTGTGGGGATTTTCCTCATTGTACTATTCTTTTTTTTTTTTTTTTCGTTGCGACAAAAAAGAAAAAAAGGTGTGCTGTCGTCGGAAAACGGCTTCACGGGCCAGCACCATCCTATCTTGATCTACACCAAGCTTTTCTTTTCTTTCCTTTTTTTTTTCCTTTCATCTATTTCAACAAACTCGGCGTTCGGGTTCAAAGGTGGGAATGCTTTATTTCTCCGTCTCTACCGGGGCAGCCTTTTTTTATTACTATTTTTTCTCTTCTTGAAACAAAATTTCTTTGTATTTCCAAACCCAATGTATGCCTGCCTATTACCCGTTCAAAGGGATTGCAATATGTTGATTGTTATCTAAGTTGGCGAAAAAAAAAAAAGGACCATAAAATAATCTTTTTTCATACCCTGCAAACGTAGCTGGCCATGCCATGCCCATAAACAGTACCCTTCTAAGCCATTGGTTTCGACATGGGCGCGATAATGCCCTGCTTCATCAGCACCCTCGGCTTTGTGCCATCCTGGAACGTCTCCTTTGTCATCCACTCTGGTCCGACGGGGAGCCGCAACGACCGCTCGTACTGCTCTCTAGATTCGTACTGGTGGGGTAATTGCGAGGCGAGGTACCGGCCGTGCTGATGGGGTGGTGGGATTTCGTCAGCGGGTATTTTTTTGCGTGCGTGCGGGGAGAAAAGGCGGAACGCAGGGGGGGCGAATTGTGCTGTTGGCCAGGCGTGCTGGGTTGGCACAAAAAAAAATTGGAACGTCAAGCATACAAAGAGAGAGAGAATCTCACCTTTTTAACACGCTTCTCATTAATTATCACTTTGTCCAACTTGGCGTCCTTTCTGTCCTTCTTCTTCACGCCCTCTACCTTTGTCAAGAAGCGTCCCTGATGACGCTTCTTTTCGCGATTGCTGACCCCGTCGCCGACCCAGGATCCCCATCCCGGGAGGGTGTTGTCAATGACCTTGTCGTCGTCTGCTTCGGCGATGGCGTCTTTTTCGCGGGCGAATTCGGTGACGACGTCGTCGCCGGCAAAGGCGCGGGCGATGAGGGCTTGGTCGCGGATGGCGAGGGGAAGGTGCTGTTCTGGGTCTGAGTCGGGGGATTCGTCGTCGTGGTCGTCGTCGTGCCGGTGAGGGTTGCTTTGCGGAAGCGTTTTGCTGGGAGCGGTGGCGGCGGCGGAGGAGGAGGAGGAAGGCTTGGAAGGCTTGGAGGGCTTGGAGGGTGCGGCGACGAGAATGTTGGCATTTAGGTCGAGATCGTGGCTGGGGAGGGGGGTTGCTTTCTTGCGGCGCGTTTCGCCTCGGGACCAAGCTCCTGCTGTGGAGGGGGGTTCGGTGGAAGCGGCGGCGGCAGCGGTGGAGGAATTCGTGTTTTTGCTGTTGATGATGATGTCGACGTCGTGGTCGGGAGAGGATTGTCTGCGCGGTGCAGAGCGCTTAGATGTATCCAAGGCGGGCTTGGCTTTTGGGTCCGTCGTGCCGTAGCTTCGGCGTCCTACTACGCCTTGGTCTGGCTTGTCGTCGTCGTCGTCGTCGCCGTCGTCGTCGCCGCCGTCTGACTGACGGCTGCTGTCTTGGCCGTCGAGGTCACGACGTATTCGACGAATCATTTCGTCGTTGGCTTGCTTCTTGGCCGCCTCGGCTTTTTGCATAAACTTCATGCTCATGAGGCCCGACTGTGGCTCGGCATCTTCCTGTTCGAGCTGGCGGAGCTTGCGGCGGATGTATGCGTGGCTGTTTTCGCCGGAGTCGGAGTCGGAGTCGCTGCCGGAACTGCTAGTTGCGTCGGAATCAGAGTCGCCTCCTGCTGCTGCCGACCCAGTTTTGCCCTCCTTTCTTCGACGCAGTTCTTCATCTTTGCGCGCCATCTCTGTCAGGCCGGCACGGAATTCATCATCCCATACAGCTCGCTTGTTCCTGGATCCAATCTTTGCCCATTTGCTTTCCTTGTGGCGCTGTCCGACACGTTCGAGGGCCCGTCGGCGGTCCTGCGCTTCCCGCTCCTCTTCCGAGTCAATCTCGCCTGCCTCTTCCATGGCTTCCTTGGTGGCCGTGTCGTCCCGCTCTCGCTGTTTTCTGTGCACCCTGTGATAGGCCTTGCTCTTGATCTTCTTGATGCGTTTGGCGCGCTTGGCCTCGCGCGAGCTGAGCTCTCGCTCCATACGTTTCTTGGCGAGCGCCTCCTTGCGCGAGAGCTCGTTGCCTTCCTCGTCGAACTCTTTGGGCTTGGGCTTGGCTTCCTTTTTGAGCGAGAGCCCGCTCTGCTCCATGATAGACATGATGGTAGACTCGAGCGCGTTGCTAGGGTTGGCCGATGTCAGCGGCTGGATCTCAGACGTGTCCAGCCCAGCCATGTCTGAGTTTTGCGGCAATGGAAACACAAGGTGCTCGGCTCGTCGGTTCTGCTTGACGGTTTCTGTCCATCGTCCCAGGGTTTCGTTGGTTTTTTCAAAGGCTACGCTGCGGTCGAGGCGCCCTTGTTCTCGTCTGGATAATGGAACGGCAAGTTTTTGAACCGCGCCTGGCCGTTTGTCCTTGGCCTCCTTGGTCATCAACTTGACCGACTTCTTTAGTAAGGGATCGTTGATTTTCGTCAAACCCAGGTCACCGAGGGAGACCTTGTGTCTAGCACTGGATGCGGATCTGCCTTTATTGGATGGTTGTCCGCCGTATTCCGAGATCAGTCCTTGAAGAGCGCTGAACTTTTCTGGATCAACTTCGGCATCCTCGTCGTCGTCATCATCATCGTCCTCGTCGTCGTCCTCGTCGTCCTCGTCTTCCGAATCATCTTCACCGTCTTCGTCATCTTCCTCCGAATTGTCAGAATCGGGTTCGTTGTCCGCCTCCGGCTCCTCATCTGATTCCTCTTCCCATTGGTCTAGAGCAGTCGCTAGATCAATAGCATCTGCGCCGAGAGTCTCGCCTTCATCGTCTTCAGAGTCGTCTTCAGAGTCGTCATCTTTCTACCGAAATTTATTAGCACAGGCTCTCTAGACGTTCTTGTCCACCTGTCATTCATCATACTTACTGGCTTCGATTTGCTTCCGCGAAAAGAGTATTCCTCAAACTTTTCATTGTCACTGTCGCCAAACGCATCGTCACTCTCGATTTCAGAGTCTTCGTCGTCTTCTCTTAGGCCACCCAGGCGCCACTCATTGCCATCGCTATCGCTACCATCCTCAATATCGTCGACGTTTCTTGACGGCCCCCTTGCCTTCTTTTTTCGAGGTTGCTCTTCGTCGGCATCCTCGTCGTCTTCATCTCCATCGTCTCTCCCATGCTTTTTATCAAGCTCGGCGTCGAGTTCCCTGGCTCGCGGAGTCTTCTTGAATTTGGTCGGGCATATATCCTGTGCAATTCCAAAGGCATTCAGGGCATTCTTTTGTGACCTGGCCTTGGAGCTCTTCTTGCCACCAGCCTTGGACTTTGGCGCAGCCGTCAAAGACCTGCCATGCGCTTGTCGGCCCGGCATCTTGTGTCGTGTTTCGTTTTGCTGCAGCAGGCGGCGAACCTGAATGTCAGACACACCCAGCGTGCCCTTGAGTGTAGTGGCGTAGTTGCCGCATTTTTTCTGCCGGGGAAAGAATTTTGGCGGTGAAGACAAAAAAAAAAAAAAAAAAAGGTAAAAACCATGGCGCCAGGCGGAGACCCTTGATGTGCGACATGGTTGCGTCCGGCCTATCAGGTTGCTCTTATTTCATTGACCCACTCTCGGCTTTCTCTCGGCGCCCAAGTCCGAAGTCGCCTATTAACGGCTACTACGCTAGATATTTTAAGATATAGACATTCTTGGGAACTTGGGGCTTTCAACTTGCAACCTGTTCCCGGCCGCGGCTCCCGCTCAATCGTGTCCTTCTGGCGCATACAAAAGGGCTAGACGATAACAAAAAGGATGACTCTCATCGGGCCCGGCGTCCGAAGAGTAGCTTTTCAAGCTGCGCCTCGGTTCTTCGCCTGCAACCAATGCCTTCTCCTCCGACAGACACTGGCGCCGCGGCAGCGCCTTTGCTCTCGAATCCTCAACGTCGTGCGATCTCGACACTTTGCTGATGCGAGGCCTGTGACCCCGTTGGGAAGCTTAGCAGACCATGTCGCGTCGAGGTCTACACCAGCTCAGGCTCAGAAACTGGCCAAGACGAAGACGGCCTTTCCCAGAACAAATCCCAAGGGTGTTGCATATTGGCTCATTGGCAGCGCCGCCAGTGTCTTTGGAATCGTCGTATTTGGTGGTCTGACGAGGTTGACGGAGTCGGGGTAAGTATCTCGCACCAGGACGGCCAGCTGTCCTCCTCTGCCATCCTTTTGAGAGTGTAAATTGTCTCGACAATTTATTGGAAATCCAAACAACCAAGACACTAACATTACCCCTCCAGACTTAGCATCACAGAATGGCGTCCCGTCACCGGGTCACTGCCGCCCATGTCGCAGGCTGACTGGGAATCCGAATTCGAAAAGTATCGTGCATCCCCCGAATTCAGGCTCCTAAACCCACACATGACCCTCGACGAGTTCAAGAAGATCTATTTCATGGAATGGGCGCATCGCGTCTGGGGCCGCGTGATTGGCTTGTCGTTCGTTCTGCCCACGCTCTACTTGGTCGCACGTCGCAGAGTCACCACTAAGATGGCCTTCAACCTCATGGGCATATCGGCCCTCATTGGCTTCCAAGGCTTCATCGGCTGGTGGATGGTCAAGTCTGGGCTCAAGGACGATCTGTTCGCTCCCGGGTCGCACCCCCGTGTGTCACAGTACCGCCTCATGACTCACCTCTCCACCGCCTTCCTCTGCTACTCCTGGATGCTCCTCTCCGGACTCTCGATTCTCCGCACTCACCGCCTCCTCGCCGATCCCAAAGCAGCCATGAGTGCTCTCCAGGCGTTGAAGAACCCGGCCCTCAATGCCTTTCGGCGCTCCGTATTTGCCGTCACAGCCCTCGCCTTTGTCACCATCATGTCGGGAGCCCTTGTGGCGGGACTTGACGCCGGCCTCATCTACAACGAGTTCCCCAGGATGGGCCTCGGCCTGACGCCGCCCAAGTCGGAGCTCTTTGACAAGTTCTACTGCCGCAAGGAGGACGGCTCCGACTTGTGGTGGAGGAACATGCTCGAGAACCCCAGCACTGTCCAGCTGGACCATCGCATCCTGGCCGTGTCCACGTTTTGCGCCATCGTGACCCTGTTTGCGTACTCGCGCACAGGTCGCGTAGCTGCCGCGCTGCCCAAGAGCGCAAGGAAGAGCGCCATGGGCCTGGTACACCTTGTCTGCCTGCAAGTTGCCCTCGGCATATCGACACTCATCTACATGGTTCCCATTCCATTGGCGGCAGCTCATCAAGCGGGCAGTCTTGCCGTCCTGACGGGCGCTCTGGTCCTGGCCCATCGCTTAAAAGTACCAAGACCGACGGTGCGACTGATTGAGCAGCGCCTGAAGCATCTTGAGCGGTAAACGGGAAAACCCGCCAGGATCACGACAGTGTCGGGCAAAATATACTCCAAGACGTGTTACATTTATATATATATCCAGTGTATCGATAATAGACCGAGACGTGCACAGTATAATGGTGAGGTGGTCGTGATGAATGGCTAGGTGGCCAGCACGATGGATGAAATATGAAGAGGGCACCGAACATTGAAGCCCTTCGTTATCATTCGTTCCACGGGGGAAAGACCAGAGCGGGCCAGGAGGAACCATCAACAAGCGAAGAAGACGCTCCCACGTTCCACGTCAGGGGTTCAGTGTTAGACTTTACGCTATGTTTGGTACTACTATAAGTTCTCTAGTGTATTCTTAACTATCAATACCAAATTACTACTAAGCTCAGGATACTCTTCTGTATCTTTAGGTATTTCAGTAATATTGTATATATCCTATTCATCTTGACCTTGGAGCCTTCGTATAAGCGCTTGGAGATATAAGTCTGGCAAGGTAGCTTTCGTTCAAATAATAAACATATTCTGGTTGACCTGAGCTAGCTGTCTAGCGCACTTATCACTCTCCTCGTAGAACCTCGTCCTAGGCGACCGGTAGTTCCACTACAGTACCAGCCAGCACCGATCAAGACGACCCCAACACCGCCGATTCGTCTTGGGCGGGCGCGCTCGGGGGCTCGTCTCTCGGTAAACGCAACCACGTACACGTGTTGAATGGCCGACAAGCCTAGCAATGGTTCGTTTGGGCTGTCGAGGGTTAAACGACGAGGAAAACGAGAAGAAAAACAAGAATGACAAGTGACCGTGTCGGAACTCGTCCGAGATTGGCCATGTGCGCCATGGGCCTGTCTTTGCTTTTTGCTTTTACGTACAGTGGTTTACATAAGTACTTTACGAAGGTACATATAGAGACTAATCACTACGTTTTCTTTCATCTTTTGTTTTTCCCCTTCTTCCTCTCTCTTTTTGCTATTTTTTCTCCTTCTTCTTTCATTTTGAGATATGCCTCCTCCCTATTTCATGATATACATATAAAAGCGCCTACTACATACACTCACCGTCTCGTCATCTAGACGCATAGGGACGTTGTGTTAATAAATCTAACATATACGATGAGTTGTTGATTTGAAAAGGGGGGTTTTATACTTGGGGGCTAGAAGGCAGCAGGGGCAGGTTTAGAAAAGAAACAGAAAAAAAAGGAAGACAAGGAAAAGGATAGTAAAGAGAAAAGAAAATGAAAATGAAGGGAAATTGAAGGGAAATTGAAGAGAAAATGAAGAGAAAATAAAGTAAAGAAATAAAGCGAAGATGTAAGGGGCACCGAGAGAGAAAAACAGAGAAAGAATAGAATACATAAAGATATTTAGGCTCATTATACGTGATCAATCATGAGTACATCTGCTACCTAGCTACCACGTAGGAACTTCTCGTTCATGACAGTGCCCTCCTCTTTATGTATGTGTTCCCTGCCTGGAAGACTAATAGCAGCGAGAGGGGCAAGAGGGCCGATCCTCGTCTTGTCTTCTTCTCGTCATATCGGAAATGGAGGCTGGCCTTTTTCGCCTCCAGTCCATCGTAACACGAAAGTTTTATTTTACTTTCTTTCTCTTTGTTTTATTTTGTTTCCATTCCTTTCCTTCACATCCCGTTGTCCATGTACAGCGTATCACCGCGGACTTGCTGCATCAATGTCATGTCTCCGCCCTGCATGTGGCTTCCCTCCATGCCCATGTTCATGTTGGGCATAGACCGGTTCATCCCCATGCTCGATCGGCCGACTATGGGGCTATCGACACCGCTCTGCATCATGAAGCGCATGTCGGGCGTGGATCCTTGCCGCTGCTGCTGCTGCTGCAAGAGCGGTTGGGTTCGGGGCACGCCCAGCCCCGTCGACATGTGCAGCGAGGCGTGGGGGTGTTTGACGCACGATGCGTTCATCATGGCGAAATTGTCGTCGTCTTCCATTTCGGCATCGGCGTCCTGGTCGCTCATTTCGTCTCCCACGGATGGAGGGCCGGTGGAACTGGTGGATGATGCGGAGTGGTCGCTCATGGGTGCTGCGGTGAGGGCACTTGAGAGCCTCTTGTCGTTCGAGTTGCTCTGCTGGCTGGCTGGGCGTTGGCGCTGCTGCTGCTGCTGCTGATGTTGTTGATGTTGATGTTGTTGATGTTGATGTTGTTGTTGTTGTTGATGTTGATGTAGATGTTGATGTTGTTGTTGTTGCTGATGTAGATGTTGTTGATGTTGATGTTGAAGCTGTTGATGATGTTGATGCTGCTGCTGCTGCTGCCCCCGTCGTGCTTCTCGAGACACTTGCGACTGAGATATTGACGAGCCATCGTGACTGGTCGCCATTTGCATCGGCCGAGTCAATGATGGTCGCGCACTCGTTCCACCAATCGCCACACGACTCGAGGTAATGACGTTTTTCCATCTCTCAATCGATTTCGTCACTAATGTCGAAATGTCAAGGTGGCGATCCGTCATGTCAAATCCCGCACACTTGGCCCCCTTGGCTCCCTGCTCGTACGCATAACGGATGATGTCCCGGTCTATTGGAACAGTGGTTGGCGACAGCAGCTGAAACTCCGGCGGTTGCTGCAGGCGGTTTAGCTGGTCAATCTGCAGTTTCAGGTGCGCATTCTCTTGCTTCAGCCGGTACTGCTGCTCCTTCGTGTTCTCAACCTCGGTATGCTTCCTTCCGACGCCACGCGCGAGTTCGAGAATCCAAATCTCCTGGCGCTTCTGCGCCGCCAGGGAGTCCCAGACGGCGTACGCAGATTGCAGATGCTCCTCGACCGAGCTTTCCAGGTCTCTCGCTGCCTTGTCTGCCCTCTTGATGGACTCGCGGCTGTCCGGTTGGAAATTGCTGGATGGGCTGTGGGCAAATTCCTCGGCGGCCGTAGTCAACGCAGATGCACGGCTCACTTTCCAGGCTTTGAAGCCCTCCTCGAAAAAGGCCTGTAATGCGCTGAATTCTCGCTGTCCGGGGGGCTGTACAGACCACGAGGTTGGCGCGGGATACTGCGTGGACGAAAAGAGCGTTGGTGGCGGCTGCAAACACTGCAATGTGAGTGCTGGGAAGTCGAGCGCTAGAGGGTCGAAGTCAAACGGCATGGAGTGGTTTCCGACGTGTTGTCTGTTGGCAGAATTAGCTTAATATTTTTTTGTTTTTGTTTTTTTTTCTTCCTTTCTCTTTTGACTTATTTTCTTTTGTTGATTTATTTTTTGTATATTCTTTTTCTAAACTCCGTCTCACTCTTTCTTTTTCTTTAGAAATCACAGTTTGAAATTGACACAAACAACTCTACGCGTATAGATAAAGATATATATTTTTTCTTTTCTTTGCAAAGAAAAAAGAAAAGAAAAGAAAAGAAAAGAAAAAACTTACTTGGCAGCTCTCCACGAGCCAAGAAGCTCCCGCAAGGCAAGCTTGGCGGCCCGAGCTGTGTCCATGGCGTCCACCAGCTCCTGTCTCAACTCGAGCTGGGTCTTTGGCATAACTTGTTTGGCGCCGGCCGCGCGCGATATACCGGGGCCCCTTGCTGAGACGCCCTCGATGACACCACCGGCAGTTTCCCAGTGAGGCAAGACGGGGGGGTACTTGATAGATGCCACCGAGTCGACAGCACTGCTGCCGGTCCGGGGCCGGTGCCCGGATTTTGTGGTGGTAGACTCGCCATCACGCGACGAGACGTCTCGTTTGGCCGAAAGACGAGCTCTTGTCGAAGACGTGGAACCTTTTCGAGGACCAATGGAGCCGCGGGCTTGCCTTCTCGTGATGCCGCCTCGGAGCTTCTTGATGGCCTCCACATCATGTACCCCATCCGAAGGTTTGGGGTTCTTTTCCTTGATGTACAGGTCGAGATGACGTCCGAGTGAAGATGAAGTGAAGGCCTGCCCACAAAAGGGACAATTCTTGTCCTTGGGGGCAGTTGTCTTGGCAGCGGTCGTTTCGGAGTTCTGAGAAGCCATATCGTCCATTCTTATTCTAACTCTCTATTCGCGGACTCCTGGTTCGAGTTGGTATCTAACGAGCGTTGGGGGTGGATTTTATTTTATGTTTCTTTTCTTTTTCTTTTCCGGGTGACATGAATAGGTTCGTGTCAAGATATGAAAAACGGAACAAGAACACGATGAGCAGCAGTTCAGCATAGCCAATTGATAAGTCCGGCCCCTTTCATGGAGCAATATCCGGCGACGACCATAGGGAGTGTGTATATGTATTGTTTAAGGGCAGGAAAACAAAAACCAGGGCGCCAGAGGTAGTGGTAGTTGAAGAAAAAAAAAAAAAAAAAAAGAAAAGAAAGAAAGAAAGGGGGGGGGGGGGTGGTTAGCATGAACCAGACAAGACCGGAAATAAAATTCTCACGAGGTTGTTGAACACATGGAGACGAGATCTTGGAGTGGCAAAATTCGCTTCAAAGGCCTACTTTCTCTCGTCACTCGTGGGGGAAGCTGAAGAAAATGGAACGACGAGTAAAGGTGGCGGGAAGACATGGGAGAAGTGCTTCTTCTTCCTCTTCTTCTTCTTTCTTTTTTTTTTTTCAATTCTTCCTTGCTTGTCCCGTGAGATGATGGGTGATTCCTGGTTTGACCTCAGGCCCAGGGGTGGAGCCAGATGGGGATGGGATAGGGATGGGATACAAGCACCACCTGTCCATGGTCACGCATAATAAGCTGTCTGGAGTGGCCTGGTTTGTCTGGTCTGGTTTGGTTCGATGTTGGCCGTCGGACCTCGGAGCTTCATTCTGATGTGGTCTGGCCTGAGTGAGGTCCCTTGAAGGTCCCTTGAAGGTCAAAGCAAGGTGCATGCATGTGTCTGGTGTGGTGCATGTGAGCTCAAGCTCAAGCTGAGAGGCTGAGAGAGCTCTCAGCACGACTCACGACTCACAACTCACGACTCACGAATCATCAGACGAGTGCTCCCCAGCCGGCTAGCTAGCTCATTGACCATTGCCAGACCAGACAGAGCGCACTCATGCACGCATGCAGTCATGAGCGAGGTCCGAAGTGTCCTACCCGTCAGCCCCAGCCGCGGGCTCAACTGAAGGACGGGGCAGCTTCCCCGAGCTTCGGAATCAGAAGTTATGAGGATTCAAGAACCCGGGCCGTCCCAGTCGCGGATTCGAGCATCGCCATGAGTCCACGGGGCCAGGACACAGGCAGGACCTGTGATTACATGCATACAACCCGCCTCCCACGGTACATACATCCATCTTATGGATTAAACTAGCGCGAAAACTCGAAATCTCCGACGACGCTTGACCTCTCTCTCATTCCTTGATTCTTAACCACGCCGCGGGTCGGTGCTCGTCTCGTTAGTTCCCGCTCGCGGCACGTCGTCGCGGTAATAAGTTTGTTTCTGACATCGTTCTCGGACCGCGTCATCCGAGTCAACGGCAAACCCATGGCTCTGCCTTGACACGAATACAGCAGGGCAGTAGGACAGCAGGTGAATCCTTCTTGACTGCGAATATCGGCACACACCCGTCCGCAATGGCATCTATGTGCATCCAAGTGCAATGTGCATATGCGCACGCACGCACGCACACCTGCATGTGCACACTACAGCGTGCAGAAAGTAGCTTCTCTCTCTCTCTCTCTCTCTCTCTCTTTGTCTTTGTCTCGTTGTACCTCTGTCTCTTCGTCCCACTGTATCTCCGTCTCTCAATTTTCTATGCGACTCAGTGTCGGCCAGTGCCAAGATGGATGTTACCACGTGGATCCGAGTGCAATATGAGGTCATGGCAATCGAGGTTTCTGAAAGCAACATGGCATCTGCTCTGCGCGTGGTGCATCACCAACGCGGCCATGCTGCCTGTCTGTCAACATGTGTACATAGACCACTACCGCTGTATGGGGCTCGTGTCTCGGTGTTTGGAGGGACCGGGACATGAGGGCAAATGTGGCAGTCTCGACGATATCGGATAGACACGCACCCCTATAGGACCGACGCCCATCATGATCAGCCAGCTGGCCGTTCATTGATCCTGAGTCCAGAGTCCTGGCCACGGTCCTTCTCGCCTGTGGTCTGGTATGGTCTGGTCAGAACTGATACAATGCTATGGTAGCTCAAACTATATGCAAGATGAGACTGGGGAGTGCAGGGACAACGGCAACGGGGCTCGGCTCAACAGCAGGCGCCGGCCGGCTTCTCCCGACCTTGACGTGAGAATTGCTTGTGGAGGATCCCGCTGGCGCGACTGACTGGCTGACTGACTGACTTGACAATGGGAGGGCCCTGCTTGTGGTGGTCGTTGCGAAATCGCAATGGCGGACGGTGGAGCACCAGACGCAAGAAACTCGAAAGTGATGTCGAGACGAGACTCGACAACTCGACACTCGACACTCGACACTCGACACTCGACACTCGACACTCCAGAGAGGTCTCGTCGCCCGCTTGCTGGTGGGTCCGACTGGGCTCCGATGGGGAGATTCCAACTGGACGGCGCCATTGTACAGCGTGTTTGCACCACCAGCAGACGGCCAGGTATCATGTATCCCTCCAGGTACTCCGTCCACCTCTCTGCCTACTAGATACCTATGGACACCTGAAGCTCGCCTGTCGATGACGGGGTAGGCAAGTGCCTTAAAGTACCCTGATAGCAGGGTACCTGAGCGGCGGGTGCCATCCAAAAGCCCCGCTTCCCCTTCCCCTCCCCCCCACAGCGGCAGGGGCGTTGCGGCGACTATTGCATTAGCGTGGTCAGGTTACAGTGCCGGCCAACCCCGTGTTGCCTCCGTCCAACACTTGAACATCAATGATGAATGACTGCATGTGAAAACATTGAGCCTTCCATTGTCATGTTCCAGCTTGAGCCAACGCAACTGCCTGCCTGCCTGTCCTTGCTCTTGCCTGCTCTGGCCTGCTCTTGCCTGCTCTTGCCTGCTCTTGCCTGCTCTTGCCTGCTCTTGCCTGCTCTTGCCTGCTCTTGCCTGCTCTTGCCTGCTCTCGCCTGCCCTCGCCTGCTCTCGCCTGCCCTCGCCTGCCCTCGCCTGCTCTTGCCTGCTCTTGCCTGCTCTTGCCTGCTCTTGCCTGCTCTCGCCTGCCCTTGCCGGCCTCCTGAGTCCTGACACCGCCTGTTGTCGGGCGGCCGGACCTGTCGCTTGGCCCATCGTGCCTCGAGTGCTCCTTCCTCGCCATGTCCATGTCCCTGCCTCCCCAGAATCTGGTGTGCGCCTTCCGTCTGGTCGAACTGAAAATCAGATGCCCACTGCCAATTGACCAGTCAGACTATGACTCCCAGACTCCCAGCCAGGCGCGAAATGCAGCCCCGATCCTTGCAGATGCCAGCCCGTACCTGCGACGTTGGACATTCGCATTTCGACGTTCGACTGAACAGACATGAAATGTTCAAGACAACTTACTCCAAGGACCCATCTACACATCCGCCAGACGTCCTGTACCAACTCGAGCAATACGAAGTAGACTCCTGCCAACCGAGTGCCTGCCTCATCACTCATCACCTACTGGGTGGTTATTGTATGCACCTCCTGGGTATGCTGGTCTAAATGCCGTTTCCCTGCCAATATTGGACCACCTCACAGATTTGCCATATCCAGAACCTTACAATGCATACATACAGTACAATACAAACTACAACAACCTCGGCCAGCCTGAAGACAAGGCTTATCACGGCCCGATTTTTGTTTTTTTCTTCTTTTTTTTTCTCCTGGTTTCCTTTTCCCGCAAGCTGCAACAAGCGCCCGCGTCCTGGAGCTTGCCGTCATTGGTTTTTCTGTAGCAGAATCAGCCCTGTGGTCCCTCGCTTGGTGTCACCCGCCAGCACGCCAGCATCTTTCACTCCCCCTCCTGAACTTCCATAATGGGATGGCTAGCCGAGAG
Source organism: Claviceps fusiformis PRL 1980 (assembly GCA_000223055.1). Classification (NCBI taxonomy): domain Eukaryota; kingdom Fungi; phylum Ascomycota; class Sordariomycetes; order Hypocreales; family Clavicipitaceae; genus Claviceps; species Claviceps fusiformis. The sequence continues at coordinate 76,436 of AFRA01000027.1, forward strand.
ACGACAATCTTGACAAGGGGTTCCAGCAAGATCGTCCAACACGACCCGGATCTGGAGAAAGAGCTTTCTCCGCACAAGGCAGAAAAACGAAATCTATGTCAATTGTAAGTCTCGTTGGAAAAGCTTCTTGCACGCAACCGGGTCCCAGCCAGCAGTCGCTGCAAGTTCAAAGATCAAACATGCAACTCAGCTTGGAGCAAATTGTAAAATTGGCAAGACGCGATGAGTAAGACCTCTTTTTCGCTGCCGGTTCTAGCCTCTCAAGGAACAAATTTGACCTTGGGTGGGAGGTTCGCTCATTGCTGGTGAGGACAATTGGGTGCAGGGCCGCCGTGGCTAGTCCTGGCAGATACTCAACCCGCTGTGCCATCCCTGTCGATTGTGATCCTCGTCTTGTACTTTGATTCCCTGGCCTTTGAATGCTCTGCACGACATCACGTCGATGATCTGGAAATTTTTGCTTGCGACTGGACATTGGGGTCCCCTTTTGATTGAACATGCAGCCCATAGGACTGGCTCACTCGCTTCCATCTTTTCAAATTCAAAATAGGCGATCCAGCCCAGGTCAATCACGGGAGTCGTGAAGCGTATCTAGGCTCAAAAGCCTTAGAGTGACAATAGAAGAAAAAAGAAGAAAAAAAAAAAAGGGGGGGGGGGGGTTGTTGTTGAACGACCTCGAGTTCTCGCCTAGTATCTGAAAGCTTTAGCCGTAGCGAACGACTCTCCTCAAAACCTGTCACGTACCCGGCTCGTCTGATGGAGGACAGCCCTTCCTGGAGGTAACGGGCATGTGCGCCAGCCACATGTACATCTGCAGTTCAATGTTGTATTATTCAACATAACCCCACTGCTTGGCACATGCCAGTCAGGTCATCGAGGTGGACGGAACAAGCGGTGACGCCAAGAAACAAACAATCCCATTGTCCGCTTCGTACTTCGTAACGACTTACGGTTTGAAGCGGGAGATCATGTCCTGCCGTCCGTCCAACTTTGAGCGATCGATGCTTGGCGGCCATGTCACGCATAAGCTTCTTGTGTCTCTGACATTCGACCACACGTCGTCTCCAAGACCAGGGATTTTGTCCGCCCAAAACAACATGCCCGATTTCCAAAAGCTCCTGTGCACACCAACATTCGTACGGGTCAGTCAAATCGCGATCGGAAGAATCGTGAAATCCGGGAACCTGTCGCAACAGCCGCAAGGGTAGGCAGGAGAGAATGGGAACGGTCTACATCATCTGATCAGCTACTTGATAACATTGCCAGACAAAGTGAGACAGTCGATTGAATATGATCTAAAAATGTAAAGCAAGGAGCGCACTTACGTGCAGAATGACCGGCGCCATTACAATAAAGCAGGGCGCAAATGTATCAGCAATATCTAAGCAGTACATCTGCCATGACCTGAGAGAAAAAAAACCAATGGCGTGTTTATACACCGTCTGGATTAGATGCCCACCGCCATCGTTCATGCCCGCATTCCATCCTCCCTTGTTCGTTCCCTTTCGTGCCACTGCCAGCAGAGAGGGTTCAGTCACCCCGACACAGTATGTATATGTGCACATATGTGATTATGTAGATGTGTAAAATGACTTATTGTTCTTGCTCTGAAATTCCACCGACTGGACGGCAAGCGGGAATGAGCTGGTCAGGTTCATCACAGGCGATGAACTGGAAACTCCTGTGATCACGACTAGCTGATGGTGTTCAATGCTATGAATACAACCTCTTATGTATTTCTGTCGTAAAGGTACGTGCCTTTTGGCACAGTGTATGCCTCAAACTCAGTGCTCCAGGTCTGGGTTGTTTTATGCTTAGAGCACTGTAAGTAAGTCACAAGTCTCTCTCTCTCTATGTATATACATTTATGCATATGTACTTGACCTAACATCCCTTTTATCGGTCCAGAACAACATGACAGCTCCCGAATAGATTCCCCGCACGCCCGCAATGAGCTGGACGGGTCAGTCACGATCGTGATGATTGACGTGTTCGAAAACAGTTACAACAAACCACAACATGAGTTATAGACAAATAAGAGAGGTTCAAATCATCTGATTAGAGGTTTATTAATAGAGAGAGACAGGATACAATAATCAGGCTAGTATCATTTAAGAAATTTCGACGGAAAAAAAGAAAAGAAGAAGAAAAGAAGAAAAAAGTGCACTTGCACAGGGCTCAGATTTATCAGCATCGACAGAGTAGTAAATCTGCCATGTCCCCAAGGATGAAAAGAAGCGACGTCCTCGTCTACTTGTGAACAGTCACGATTAGACGTTCCACATTACTCCCAACCTGCCTTGTTCTTCACTTGATGAGCCTCAGTGACCGAGAGGGTCTAGTCACCCTGACACACCACGCGCACACATATATGTACTATGAGAAACAAACGACACGATGCCTCCAACGCAGCGCAATTCTGGAATCCTCCCGCTTCAAGTCTGATATTAGGTATTACCGCTTGAGGTGTGCTGACGTTGATGGGGTTAGTAGAAACTGAAAGTACTGTGAGTAATAGGCTTCCAAGTATAATACTAGATCCTTGTGACTGCCCGAATCGATCGGCATCATAGAGACAGACAAAACGTCAAAACAACAATCATCCTCCGACGCAGCACCATGCTGGGCCACCCCCTGCTTCGAGACTATGAGCCAGTGTCAGCTCTTAAGGAGCGCCAATGACGTCAATGGGGCCGACGAATGCCCCAAGGGCCGTGAGCAATAGGTCTCCAAGAATATTATCCAACTTTTCGGGGTTCCTCTTTAATGTTATTTTAAAAACTTCGTAGCTAGTATACTCTATGATAATAATCTGTAACATTTTGGTTTAATTGCCTTGCTTTCCTGATAACATAGATACAAAAATTTATTTACAACCCATTTTTCTTACAAAATTCGTCAGGCTGAACAGACAGGTTAAGCTTCGTATTAGACGCAACACAATGTTCAAAGAAAAACTGCCGGCCGTCACAAGAGCCACGCACGATTGAGATAGCCCAGTCACAGCCGTTTTTACCATGAAACGTGCCATTAATGTTGTTTGCTGAAATATAGGCTGACTCGTCACCAAGTGTACCAGTTCTATATTATTTTATAGTCAGTAAATATACACATAGACATACAAACGCACACACATGAACATGTATGCAAGAGAACATCACTCACCCTCCAACGCATCACCATGATGGGCCAGGTGGATCAGGAATTCTTGCTTCGAGATCATGAGCAGGTGCCAGCTCCTGGGGCACGCCAACAACATCAATAGGGCTGGCGAACGCCTCAAGTGCCGTGAGCTACAGGCACCCAGCAATGGTGTTGGACTTCATTGTGTATAGTGTTGTGTGGTGTTGATTGCTTGTAGAAAGAAAAAAGGAAGATGAAATAATCTCAATATATCTATGAGGAATCCCATGATTATGGTGTATTTACATGCATTTAGCCCTGCTCTACCCCACTCTAACTAGCTGACATCCACAGCTAAGGATTAGGCGGCGAAGCAAGGATAGAGATACTTTTAGAAATACCTCTTAACTTTTGAACAGGGGAATAGGCTGTGATCCACGAGAGTCGGCAAAGTTTGCAGTCCCTCCTAGGTTGCATAAATCAGACGCGCTAACTATTTCTGTCAGCTATTTTACTTAGAATGATATAGCTTTTTTATCTAAATATATAAATCTGCCCTTTATAGAGAACTTTAAGTACTACGCTAGCTAGGGTCTAAAATTCTTATAAAAATACCTATAAAAGGTTTAGATTCTTAGAATAAAAAGAATTCTACTGTTTTCTAGCTATAAACTATACAGGGAATATTTTTTACAGAGCGGTAAACGGCAAACCATGGTGGACAGTACAAAGTAGCTGCCCTATAGAAATCCACATACATCTTGTACCGGCTCCAGTCCTCTGCAAACTTTGCCGACTTCTCGTGGATCACAGCCATAGCGAGTGTTGCACATCGCAGAATTCCGAGGTTACGCATAGCCTAATCTCTCCGTAACTCGCGGGTCGCGCTGCCGAAATATCTAGCACATCATGTCTTAGGCATCTCGCCAGAAATACTGTTGCGACTCACGCAAGGGAACGCGATAACAGGAGGAAAAGGAAGCAACGATGAGATAGAAGCTGGTCTAGCCAACACTATGGTTCTACCAAGAAAGAGGATGCAGAAGCAAGAAGACACACAAGGCCCACGGGACGGTGATCTCACAAGAGGGGCACCCACCAGGCGACCACCTCTCTGTGTGTGACTGACCCAACAGATACCCATCCTATATATGCATGTATTTTACGTGGCTCAAGCATCCTTGATGAGGTAGGTAACGTATCGTATGCGTTGCGGATGTGACAGCTAGTATATTCTATAGTAATTAGATCTTGACGGCTGCCCGGATTTATCGGCATCATAAGGCAGGCAAAGCGTCGGACTCCTTGAGCCAAAAATACAACCCCTTCTATTGATATATATATTCTTTCCCTTTCTTGTCCTCTTCTTTGTAACCTGTTTCTTCTCCTTTCCTATTGCCTTCACTAGCTCTTTTTCACTCTTTTTTTATCTTCTTTGTAAGCTGGTTTTTTTTCCTCCTCTTTTTGTTACCTGTGCTGGGTTGTTTTTTTTTTTTTTCGTTTTTTATTGCATTTTTCATAAGCTGTTTGTTCCTCTTTTTTGTCACCTTCTTCGCTCGCTTTTTTGTTCTCTTTGAATTAGCTCCTTCGCTATTTGCAGTGCTTTTTCTGTAGCGCTGCCATAAGGCAGCCCCCCCCCCTCTTGTAGTATGAAAGTCTTTAAACACGACGTTGCAGTGTATATTGTAATGTAGTAGACTCTAACTAGTTATCAAACTGTTTTTGTTTCCAAGTAGATAACTTTATTTTCATGTCATAAGAGGTTCCAAATTCTTTTCAAGATTTAAAGCGGGAAGCTACGCTGCTCCTTAGCTTGCCTGCCTTCGCGCACGATGTCTACGCTCGTTCAGTCAAATCTCCCCTTTGCCTCAAACTAAGGCTATTCGAATTCTTTATATTAAAAATAAGCACAGCAAAAATATCAAAAAGTTCTACATCGTAGGCAAGTGGTGTTTGAAACATTTGAGTACGGAAATTAAGCGGTGAGTTCTCTGCTAGATGAATAAAGAAGCGCGACATTGTGTGCCGCTTTGAGAAGACGGGGGGGACACTTAGCGAAGAAGCTGACGAAAAGAGGGGGAAACAGCAAGCGAACAAGGTGATGAAAAGAGGAAGCAGATAGCCTGCGAAAAAGCTTACGAAGAAGGAAAAACAAACAATTCGCGTAACAAGAAGCTGACAAAAATGGAGAAAACGGCTTACAAAGAGTAAGCAAATAAAATCATGAAAAAAAGAACAGCTAGCAAGAAGCTAATAAAGGGAGGGGGGAAAGCACCTTGCGAAGAAGCTTACGAAAAGAGGGGGAAAACAGCTTGTAAAGACGGAAACGAAAAGGCTCGCAACCAAGACGCTGATAAAAGAGAAAATACTAGCTAGCCAAGAAGCTAACGAAAGGGGCGGGCTTTGCGAAGAAGAAGCTAATAGAAAGACAAAATAACCAGGTGGCGAAGACGCTGACGAAAGAAAAAAAAAAAAAAACAAGCTTGCGAAGACGTACGAGAAGAAGGAAAAGACGTCTTGAAAAGTATCTTGCGAAAGGAAGAAAAAAGCAACTTGCGAAGAAGGTGGCGAAAAGGGGGGAAACACAGCTCGCGAAGAAAGAGGCTAGGACTGAGGCATCTGACGCTCTCCCTGCGCCGAGGATGAGGATAAATCCAACTAGCCTAGTTCACAAATATAGCTATATAGAACTATTTAAGCCAGCCTCAAGCTCGAATTCTCGCCCCGTGGTTCTTGCAAAATGCGGCGGGCTGGACGCCGGGGTTAAGGTTTGTGTTCTCGCCAGTACATCCTAGAAAGTGAAATGCCCAGCCATCACAAGAATTAGTCTTTACTGTAATATTCCAGCTGCAGCCATTTTTGCCATTGAAGTTTGCAGAAGGGTAAAGTGTTGTAATGTATTGTGCCTCGACACCAGCTGTGCCAGTCCTATATTATTATATAGTTAGTGTATAAAGAACAGTTTAAGATGTAAAAGATAAAACAAAAGTCTTTGCGCATCTGCTCTGCCCAGAAGACATACACATAGACGCACACGCACGCACACAAGAATATGATGGAGAAAACAAACTTACCCGCCAACACAGCAATATGCTGGGCCACCCCTTGCTTCGAGATGAGCAGGTGTCAGCTCTTGAGGTGCGTCAACAATGTCGACGGGGCTGGCGAACGCCCCATGGCCCATGAACAGGCCTCCAAGAATAATATTCAACTTCATAGTGTTGTGTAGTGTTGAGATTTAGAGAAAGAAAAGGTCGGCAAAATATTTTGATGAGGAATTCGTATGATTAGGAGGAATCCAATGGAGTATTTATACAAATGCGCCCGACTTCTTAAACATTCTGCACTCGCTAGTGAAAGCTCTGCCTTGTCCCGCTCTAAATGGATATAGATACTGTCACACGCGCGAGGGTAGCGCTCGGCCAACTCCAGGCACCACTACATAACGGGTACCTTTCACCTTAGGCATCCTTGCTTATAGCTTATGTATATAAGATTTCCGCAGCCCTTAGGACCCTTAGAAGGAACCTAGACCTCTAGAACCCTCTAAGCCCCCTAAGTGAGCTAAAGTCGATTATTGTCTAAATTAAATCTTTACATTCTAAGCCCCTTATAATTTAGCCCTTGTTATAAATAATTAACTTTTCCTCCCTTATAATTAGATACTACCCTCTACACTGCCTTACTCTATATTAGAAGAACTTTAGTAGGGTCTACCCTAACCCCCTAAAGGAATTCTTCTCCCTCCTTTATACTATTAACATCCCTATAAACCTATAAATAGGGCTTTATAAGAGTCCCTACAATCCTCCTCCACTTCCTTAGACGCTTCCTTAGATGCTTCTTCTTTATTAGTAACCTTTAGTTAAGCTAATAAGTAAGTAGCGCTGCCCTATAACTCTTAGTAGGATAATAATAACCTTACTACTTCTATAGAATAAAGCCTAGGGTTTTATTTCTTTTCTAACTACTCCTCTGTTAATCTTAAGCAGACTGTTTAAGAATTCCTTAACTTACTAGACTAACCTTTACCTCCTTTATCTCTAGAATATTACTTCCCTAAGTTATACTACTATTACTTTCCCCCTATTAATATAGCTCCCCCTAGTCTCTCTAAAGCAACCTTAAGTAAGGTTACTAGGATGGCTCTAGCTAAGGCTAATAATAGCTAGATAGTTATTTATATTCCCCTTAATTTTAAGGTAGTTATAAGAGATATACCTTAACTCCTAGCTAGGACTAGACTAGCCCTTTCTATAGATGTTTCTTACCTAAATTGTTAGATAAAAGAAACCTATAAGATAATTATCTCCTAGGCTTAAAATATTTAAGCAAATAACTAATAGAACTTAAGGACTATTAAGGAATACTACTAAGAGGTATGCGCCCAGTACTAAGAGCTATCTAACGCTATTAGTAGTGGCATTTTAGTTAGCTAAGAAGATATAGGCAGACTATAATAGGAAATGGAAGAGGCTACCTAATAGTTTACTAGGGATATCTATATCTAAATTGCCTAGTTTGCTAAGAGCAAAACTAAAAGAAGAGCTACTATTATCTACCTATAATAGGTATAGGCTTAGAACACTGTAGCTATCTAGGCCCTATTGTTACGTGCTGGAATGCCTTATAAGGGCCTATATTCGCCGTAGTCATTAACTGATGGCCGCGGCAGACCTTGTGACTCAATGGATAGGCATTGGGTTAGCTATTCTAGACTGTAACACCTATAGAAGGAATTATTTAATATAAAGTAAAATATTAAGAATTAGGTAAACTCTTAAACTTAATGGGTACACTAGTAGGGAGAATAAATTACTAGTCACCTAGCTAAATAATATCTAAGCCTTAAGGATCTAAATAAACATTCTAAAGCATAGCTTAATAAGTTTCATAACCTTACTAAGTTAGTTATAAAGGACATTCTTAAATATATATAAGTAGGAAGACCTATAGATATAGCTAGGACACTAAGTAAGATTAGCTAAAGGGCTATAACTAGTTCCCTACACACTACCCTAGAAGTACCCTACAGTCCCCTAGCCTTTACCTTTATAGAAGAAAATCTCTATTCTACATATATAAAGAATAGAAGAGAAAATCACTAGAGGTTGTAATACTTAAGCAGCTCTTAATGCTAGAACTATCTTAGTAGGGATTTATTTAGCAGCGATAAAGACTCTAATCCACTTCGCAGGCTAATAGGGCTACTAGGGCTACTAGGACCCCCTAGGCTACTAGGAATAACACTAGGGCTTCCTAGAGACTTAAATAATAAGTAGCTGCTTAGGCTCCTTGCCTAATTACTAGGATAAAACCATTTAGCTATTACTTAGGTTAATTCTATCTAACTTAATAAGCCCCCTTTTTATAATAGGAAGGACTTAAGTAAGTTTTAACCTTAGTGGTTTAGGGTTACTATATACCTAGAATCTTATACTAAAAGCTTCCTCTCTAACTAAATTAAGATTAACTAGGTTAGATCCCTTCTCTCTAATAAGGTATAGATCTAGCATTAACACTAATTAAAATAGATTAAGATGCTATGCATTATTAACACTTAGGATTCTTATTTTAGTGCCTTATAGGAGCGGTTTAAGGACACTATAAAAGCGTTAAAGAATTATAAAAGGATAATAAAGCTAAAATACTAGGGTAATACTGTATAGTACCTTACTAAGCTCCTTAACCTAAATAACTCTATAAACTAGTTAGGAGTCGCCCTATATATACATATCTTTAAGATGCTTTCTAATAAGATTACTAGGCTAGTATACTCCTAATAGAGGGGACTACTAAACTTAAATAAGGAATTCCTTAATGTAATTTTAAAGGCAGGATAGATCTATAAGAATATATTATTTAACCTAGGCCTAAACTAGTAGGGAAAAGGCACACCTGCTTTAACTTTAGGGCACTTAAAGTTAGGCTAATAAAAAGATTCACAGAACTAACGCCCCTAAGGCTTAAACCTATCCTTAAGTACTAGAGAGTGTTATAAGTTAGAAGGCGTATTGTTACGTGCTGGATGTTACACGTAAATGGGGGTACTCACACAATAGGTGTGGTACGTTATAAAGTTATAAGGAGAAGGAACACTTAAGTTATAAGTAGGTAATTAAGTATATATATAGTTAAAGTTATTTTCTTTAGCTATATATAATAGAACCCTTTTTTTATAAGGTAGGTTCTACCTTTAAAAATAAACTATAATAAATCTTTTTTTTATAAAAGAAAATATAGTTTATTTTAATGTTATGCTAGTCGCAAGGAGTATTAGGGGCGATTAGGTAGGAAGAATATAACCTAAATCCTCTTCAGACTTCTTGTAGGACTAGTATTATTACTAAACTAAGACTTACTTTCTTTTTCCTTCTTTATTTAAAGCAATTCCCTATTAAATCCTAAGGAAATATCCTTTAATCTAGAATACCTATTTTTCTATAACACGCTATTAATACGTAGATATCTAATTTGTTCTAATAACTACTCGTCTCTAATTAGAAAGGGAATTGTAATAGGGGTGTATATAATATTTAGACCTAAAATTCTATATATATTAAATTAGGTATAATAATTATTCCTCCCTTAAGGCAACATTAACCTAATATTGTTATAATTAGGTGCGCGCCTATTTTATTAATATTTCTAATTTAGAATATGCATTTTTATTTATTTTATTACTGTTTCTAGACTAGTAATATTTACTTATTTAGTATATAATTATAAATATAATATAGGTTATTTGTTTAGTAGGGAATTTAGTGTATAACTTCCTTTTTTTTCCCTATCCTTAACTTATTATTAAATCTCTTTAGTTACTTATATATTTATAGTATTAGTTTTATTTTTCCTATTTCTATATAATTTATTATTATATTTAAATTAGCTAAGTAACTATCTTTAATACTATCTTATAGTATTTAGTGATTAAATAATAGGACTTAGAAAGTCTTAGATATTAAATTAGTCTAAGATTTATTAGGCTATTATAAAGTTATAGTTAAAATAGAAAAAATTAATTAATTAAATAGGATTAAATTGCTAAAAATTTAATTTCCTTAGGGACCTAAAGAATTAAGTATAGTAGGTATATTTAATTTAAATTAGATTCCTATATTAATTATTTTTCATTATAGTGTATTACTTAATTATATTTAATCCTATATTTAATACTAATTTTATTAGTTATCTTACCTTAAAATATTAAGTAGAATTATAATAGGATTCTACTTTTAATATTAGTACTAACTTTAGGTTAAATTAAATGCCTTTTTCTTTATTTAGTTATTTTTTATAGGGAGATAAAATAATTAATCTTAATTTAGATAATAAATTAAGCTTTCTACTTTTCTATATATATTATTACACTAAAAAATATAAGGAAGATTAGGTAGAAAAATTAGTAGAAAAAGCTATAAAGTAAATTTATTTTAGTAATTTAGTATCTAAGTTCTTTAGAATTTTAGTTATTTTTATAACCCTAAAAAAAAGAAAGGAGTTATAATTAACTATAACTTTTAGTTATACTTATAGTAAGTTAAGTAAATTTACATAAAATTAGGCAAAAGTAGTGTTAGAAGATACTATTATAGCTGTCTAAATTATAAAATGCATTTAGTGTTTAAAAATAATACTAATTACTTTAGAAGCTATAGTTAAAGAGGGGTAATTTACTTCTTTATTAACTTTTTATAAAGATATTTCTAATAGTATAAAATACTATTATTACACTCTAGCTATATACTTTTACTATAAGGTAAGTACTAGTATTAGAATTAAGGGGAATATGCTAATAATTTGCCTAGGTACTAAAATTATTACTAGTATACTGTAATAATTTTATTAAAGTATATATATTTATAGGTAATATAATATATTTAGCTAGTAAAGAATTCTTAGCATCTAAACTAAAGATATAGGAATATTTTTATAATCTTTTTTCCTTATTTATATAATTTGTTTTAAACTATTACTATAAGAATAGTTTTTAATTTTACTAGAAATAGTTAGAGGTAAGGGGATAGATTTTTTTTAAAGTAAAATAAAGAATAATACTAATTTAGTATAGGATTCTTAAGAAAATATTAATAAATATAATATAAAAGTGTCTGCTGCCTAAGGTATTTATAATATTTTATTTATAATGCCTAAAAAACTAGTAAATTTCCTATTCCCTTTTCTTTAATTTAATATAGGGTGTTAACTAATTTTAGTTATAGTTAGCTAAAGATTAAACTAAATTTTAGTGTAATTATATACTATATCTTAATAGTAATAACAATTGTTACTTAAGGATATACTAAATAATGGTTTTAATCTTTATTAAATCTATAGCCCTATTTAATAAGGAAATAGAGGATATTAACCTTCCTATAACTCTTAAAGAAATTTTTACTAAAACTTTAAAAGATTAAAAAAATTAGGTGTTAAATTTTTGCATAATTAGAATATAAGTAAATATATAATTATTATAGTTTTTTTTATATAGAAATAAAGAAAAATCCTATAAAAATAATATAAAATAAACGCTTAGTGAATATAAGTAGTTATTATTTTTGTAAGGATTTTTCTAGAGTTATTCTAAAGGATGTTTTTATAGTTAGCTATATTTTTAGGGCCCCTCACGAATTTTATTCTTTTTAGATTTAGATAAGGATGTATAGTATTCATTTACTAACTAATTTGCGTTTTATAGCGCTTTAGCATTTAGCTACTAGTTATATTTAAATAGCTATCCTTTCTATTTAACTAAATAATATAATTCCTTTTAGAGAAAATAGTGTAATTTAATTTAATTAACTTTCTATTCCTTAGAGTTATTATCTAACTTAGGGATAGGTAGGGCTTATTTTTCTTCTTTATTTCTAAAGGTCTATTTTTTAAGTAAGCTAATGTAGAATATGTTATGTATTTAGGATAATTAGGTTAGTAGTGCTAATTAATAGGCTTATTTTCTGATTTTATCTAAAACCTAAAATAGCCTAATAAATTTAGAAAGTAGTTTATGCTTTTCCTGCTTAAATTATAGGTTCTTTATACTTAATAGTATAAAATCCCCTCTTTTAAAAGTTATCTCTTAGTGTTTCTAATTATAGTACTTAGTTTATAATTTATTAGTCTATATTTATTATACTTTTAATCTATTTCTTAATATATATAATTTTTATACCTGCTTTCTAGCTTTAGGTACTTCTCTATATAATAAATTATCCTTAATTATATAGAATTTAGAATTATATCTAAATAAGGCTATGTTTAGTAACGTATCTATAGTTATATTTTTAGTATTATTATATATAAATTAAGTAGTTTTTAGTAGGGATAGCTAAACATACTCTAATTTAGTAATAAAGGTATATAGGTAATGTTTTAACGTTTAATTTGCTCTTTCTGTTTATTTATCTATTTAAGGGTGGAAAGCTATTAATAATTAATGCATTACCTTAGAAGTAAAGTATAATTCTAACTAGAATTAACTAGTAAATACACTACCCTAGTTAGATATAATACTATTTAATGCGCTAAAGACTAACTTAACCTTATTATAGAATAATTTAGTAAGTTCTATAGTAGTAATTAAAAATAATACTAGAAGAAATATAATGTATTTTATATATCTATTTATAATAATAAGGATAGAATTAATAAGTTATTCCTTCTAAATAGTTTATAGTAAACCTATAATAAAATCTATTAAGATTTCTATTTAGGGATTATTAAGAATTAGTAAATTTTCTAGTTTTCTATATAGCTTATACTATTTTACTATAACTCTTTAATAAATAATATAGAATTTAATATAATCTCTAATATCTAGGTATAAATTTATTTAAAAGAATTTTTATTTAAGTAATTTTACTATTTTTTTTATACTAAAATATTTAGCTAATAAATTATTATAGTATATTTTAAAAAGAACTAATTTAAGTGTCTTTAAATTTAGAATAAATACTTAATTATAATGTCTTAAGATTCTATTTTTATTTCTAAACTATTATAAATCTTAGTAGCTATAGACTTGCTTTAGCTAGTCTTAGGTTTATATATTTAAATTTTAAGCTCTTTTAATTAAATTTAGTAATAATTCTAAGTTACTTATATTATAGGGAGAGTTTATCTCCTTTAATAATTTAACCTTAATTAAGTTAGGATAAGGTAGTAATCCTATATTCTTTACTAGGCTCTTAATACTAAGAGCATTAATTTTAGTATAGATATTTATTTTTATAGATTTTAAAGTAATTATAATATTAAGTTATACTACTTTAGTATATAATTCTAATATTAATTTATTAGTATTCTCTACTTTTTAAGAAATATAATCTAATTATTAGGAAGGAGTATTAGTAAAATTAGTTATTCCTTTTTAATATTAAATAATAAAATTATAAAGAGTAAGAAAAATATACTATTAAAATTACTAACTATTTAATTTAGGGGTTTTTATAAAGGATTAAAGGTTAAAATAGTTAGTTAATACTTTAACCTTTATAGGTACTCCCTTTATATAATATCTCTAATAATAAAATAATTTAATAATAGCTAATATTTCTTAGTTTAGGGTACTATAATAAGTTTTAGTAGGTTATAGTTTTTAAGACTAGAATACTACTAGGTAATATTTTCCTACTAAATCTAGTTATAATAGAATTCTAGTAATAATAAATTTTAATGTATTTATTTTAATTTAAATAAGAAGTTTAGGATAGATATAAGATAGTAAAGGAGTATAAGTAAAAGCGTTTTTAAGAGTTTAGTATATATATTATTTCTCTTTCTTTAATTATACTAATCCTAGTTTTTTCCTATTTTAGCTTCCCTTTAGAAGAGTAGTTAATAAAGATGTAATAGTGAAATATTTATAGATAAATTATTAATAGAAATTATAAAATCCTAAAAAGATTTAGATATCTTAATAGGTTTTAGGCTTAGGCTAATTAGTAATAGTCTTAACTTATTTTAAGTTTATTTAAACTCCTTCTTTAGTAAGAATAAATCCTAAAAATTTAACTAATTACTAATAAAATTTATATTTACTTAGATATATAAATAAATCTATAGTTTTAAGTTAATTTAGAACTTACTTTAAATGCTTTATATATTCTTTATAGGTCTTTAAGAAAACTAAAATATTATCTAAATAAATAATATATATAATATTATTAAGACCTTAAAGAGCTTAATTAATATAATATTAGAAAGTAGTAGGTGCGTTAGTTAATCTAAAAGGCATAACTAAATATTTATAATATCTATAATAGGTATAAAAAGTAGTCTTCTATTTATCTCCTTAAGTAATTTAGATATAATAATATACTTCTTTAATATTAAGTTTTAAAAACTATTTAGCATTTAAAATATAGTTTAGAATCTTAGAAATAAGTAGTAATAAATAATAATTTTTAATAGTAATATTATTTAATTTATAATAATTTATATATAATTATAATAAACTGTCCTTTTTTAGTATAAATAGAATTAATACACTAGTAGGACTTTTAGAGGCTTAAATACATTTAAGTTCTAAATTTTTATCTAAATAAGCTTATAATAGTTTAAGTTTAGCTAGGGATAATAGATAAATAGGCCTATATAGTGGAAATTTTTTAGGTTTAAGATTAATAGTATAATTAGTGTTTTAATAAATAGGTAGATTTTTTGCTAATTTTATTTAGAATACCTATATATAATTTTATAGTTTTTTAGGAATTATAAATAAGGTTTAAATCTTATTATTTTCTAGTTTAAATAGTAAAGGTTCTTAGTTTATAACTAATATATATATATATAGTAACTAAATAACCTCCTTATAAAATATTTAGTATTTAATAATTTTAATTTATTAGGATTTAAGTTAACCACTATATATATATA